>PVIJ01000080.1:0-131456 GCA_004024925.1 Scalopus aquaticus | reverse complement strand
GCCCCCTCATTCCTCGGGCGCCATCTTGTAATGGCGGACCTAGCTCCTCTTTCCTCCGGCGCCATCTTGTAATCGGGCGCCATCTTGTAATCGGGCGCCATCTTGTCCTACCGCGCCCCACAGGAGGTAGAGAGAAATTTGACCACAGAAAGGTAATGTCAGAGTGATGCAGCATGAAAAAGACTCAACTAGTCACTGCTGACTGTCAGCATCAGAAATATCCGTGAACTAAGGAATACAGGGGGCTTTTAGAAACTAGAAAATACAAATCCCTGCCTAGATGCTCTAGAAGGAAGTCAGTCCTATTGACTCATTGTAGGACTTCCGGTCTTCAGAACTATAAGATAACAAATTTGTGGTTTTAAGGCACTACTTTCTTCAAAATGTATTATAGCAACAGTAGGAAAGAAATACAAGTGAGGTTATGATGTCACACAATTACTAGATAACACACATGCAATTCAAATGTGAATATGTCCAACTACAAAACCTGGTCCTCAACCACTAACGCTATGGCAGAGTAATCTAATGAGCTGTTTGGTGCAACATAATGAGAATGTCTTCATAAAGGGAACAGGACAGTCCCCTCCTGACGCTCACACATACAGTTCTGTTCTTAAGAATTCTCAGGGTGTGTGATTTCTACTTGTTAATTATTGAAACTTATGCTGTCTGAACAGTACCCATCAGAAGACTAGAATATGAGAATCCCATCAGTCTAGAATATGAGAATCGATCATATTTTTGCCAAATCTCATCCATATAAGTATCAGAACTGAAAATATGTTACTTTCTCATGAAACTATTTTTCTGTAAAAAAACTTCTTGAATTGAAAAGAGATGAAAGTACCTGTCTAAGAAAAGTTACAAGCATAACCTAATATTGCAAAACATTTAGATGATCTTCTAAACTTGGAAGATATTCACATATAACTTTAATTAAAACATTTATCATAACCTTGTGACAATATTTCATTTTCAATTTTTAATTGAGTGTTATTATATACAGGAGTACTCTATCTGTGCTTTCATTTACCCATAGTCTATTTTGGTATGAAAATATTATCTAGAGTAAGCTATTCTGATAGAATGAGCTCATATTTGGCATATATGTGTGTGGGTATATACATATATGTGTGTATATATCTTTAAATGATATATATATATATATATATATATATTTCAATGATTTGGCACTATCTATGATTTCAGTCATTTTACTAAGGTCTTGGAATGTATCCCCCATGAATATGGGGGTACTGCTATACATTAAGACATCCTAAGTGTACAGTCTGATAAGTTTTAATTGTGTACATTCATGTAGTCAATATTCCATTTAAGATAGATCATTTTCCATCATCCTAGAGAGTTTACTCATGGTCCTTTTGCATTTTCATCCTCAAGAAACTATTTAATAGTAAATTGTAGCAATCCATTTCTTAATCCTTGATCCACAGTACTGCTATACCCACATCTGATTATAAACACATTTAGAATAGAAATTGAGTGTATTATTTAGGGTACACTTAAAAAATACTCACCTTTTAATGTCATCTCATTTAACATTCTCCATAATTTGTACCCTGCCTTTCTTCTCCCCTTTGATTTCTCTTCTCTGATGGTCCTTATTCCAAACACAACCTCCTTCTCAATCCTGTACACCTAGAGGATATCTATATATCTCATAATATCAAATGCAAAGACTATCTTTTTATTGAAACACTTTCTAAAGTCTCCCTCAATTTATGAAAAGTTCTGCTTCCTTTGTGATTGTCTTTTCAATCTACTGTAAAAAAACATACCATCGATTACATGGTTTATAAGCAATGGGATTTTTTTTCTCACAAATATGGAGGCTGGAAAGTCCAAAATCAAGATGCCAGAAGATTCAAAAACTGTTGTGAACTCGCTTCCTTATTTGTACATGGGGGTCTTTTTGCTGTGTCCTCACATGGTGGAATGGACAAAGCAGCTCCCCGGAGTCTCTTTTATAAGAGCATTAATCTCATTCATGACTGTCTAACCCATGTCCTAATCACCTCTTAATGGCTCTATCTCTTAATACTATCTCATTGGGGAATTTAAAATATAAATTTGGGGGACACAAATATTCAAAGTATAACAATGCCTGACTGTCAAAATCACTGCTCATCTAAAACCCATTATTGTATTTCTTTACATATGTGTCACTCTTCATTAAGTTGTAAAATAGGATTGCAAACTCAAATACCTTAATGACCAGTATTAGGTCACTGAGGTGAAGTTGCTAGAATTGATATAATGGGAAGCTAGGAAGTGTAGCAAAGCAAAAAGTATATTTAGAGTATATACTACCTCTTGGAGAAAGCAAGATGTGTAGCACTACTTAAAATGAAAACTAACTCTTAAAAATAAAACAAAACCTAAAAAAACTATCGGACCAAAATCTTATGACACTATTCCTTTCATGTATAAGCCACTAAACTGGATGTGAACTCTTCAAAACATGGGGAGGTGGGGGGCGGGGAGTGGCAAGTAATAGAGAATGGCTAAGGTTTAAAAGATTTTGCATGTCAAGGAGTTTCTTAGATCAATCCCTGTCTAGTAATCTGCTTCTACTGCCTGGGAGAGGAGACTACAACTAATTGCCCTTACTTAAAATTTTCCGTATTATCTGAGAAAACAGGAAATACTTTTCATCCCAATACCTAATTGTTCACAGATCAATTTACCTCCATAAAGGCAGTCAGGTGAAGATAGGATTTCTCAAAAGGCTATACTACTCTGTTTGACATCATGCAACAGCTCTTTCTCATTAAGCAACATGCTTAAACTTAGAAATTTGAAATATCTACAACATGTTAATATTTTATAGGCAACTATTGCACATCATATGTTTAACTGGGATCTAAATTTATGGCACATTGTCAGATAATCTCACTAATGCTCACAACAAGTCTTTCATAAGATTAATTCATTTGGACATTACTTCTTGGGTATTTGAATTTTCTTGTTGGGGGGGTCTCATTTCAAACTACATTTGATGGGGGAGATGTGCTAAGAAGGAAATAGAAGCCAGAAGTGTGAGCAATGCTGCCAATCAGATGTTGCTTTAAGGAAATCAAGTCTCAGAACTTCCAAAGGAAATGTGAAATAAAGAACAAACAGTTCTGGTTAATTCTCTTTAATCCCCCAGAAGACTATGATGAGTTAGAATTTTAGATGATGCTAATATTATTTGAAGCCTTTGCTTAGGTAGACAGCAAAGTGCAGACATTAATAGAACAGGCTCTGAAGTTGGAGGTCTCGGGTCAAATGTAAGGTCACACTTAATCACTTAAGCCTCAGGACCCTCATCTGCAAAAACAGGAATACTAGCTGCCTCATAGACTTGCTGTAAAGATCAAGCGAGAAAATTTGCAAAGTACATAGTATCCACTGTGACACTTAGTAGGATTTAATAAATAATATATACTACTCTAATTATTTGTCTGAAATTAAACCAAGAAACCAAGTGGCATTTAACTATTTTTTTGTCCATAAAGACACTTTTTTTCTACTGTTCTTTATACTGATTGTCTAAGAACTTCAACATCTCCATTTTATGCAAACACACAACACACACACTGAGACACACCCAAAAGCTTTTAATAGTAAAATTATATTGAAAGAAAGTATAATTTTATACAGAGAAACAATGATGTGGGCATTTTCTCTATGCAAATCCTGTTAGCAGTGTTAGAAATGAAAGGAAGAAAGTACAATGTAGTTACTATACAAAGCCCTGTATACATATTCAATTACTGATCTCAGTAATATATGGAGGTGAGTGAAGCATGTGCATATATGAAGGTGTGAAAATGTACCCACAAAGTTTATAGATATGTAAACTACTGACAAATAGATAAAAAATAAGAACATTAAAAATAAAATAATAAAGTGACAGCATCTCAATCTGTATAAATAAATTAATATAGTACATTTTAACACCAGTTGGGCAATTATAAATAATTAAATTTAATTAAACCCTCATTATACATAGAGAAGGCCAGCATTTCCTTAGGTGTTGAGATTTTTACTCATCACTTTTAGAGACTGCTAGAGACCAAGTTGTTTTGCTAACAAGGATGAAGAATCAAGCATTTATTTGGACTTTCCAATAAAAAAATGTAATTCAAGAACTCTAGATAGGCAATGAGAACTTCTTATTGTACAAGGGTGTCAGCTAGCAAATGAAGAAGGAATGATACAATTGGAATATTATCGTTTTGCAGCCCTTAAAAATAATTAATCTAGGTAATGATTACTAAGAAAAAGACACTGCTTATTTTATAATAGATGCACATGTCTCAAAATGTATCACAAGATTTTAATTTATAGAGGGTACTGAGTGTCACCATGGAGAGGCTAATCCCATTGAAAAAACAGTTTTATTACTTATGTTTCCTGAGAGAAGTGTACACAGCATCTCACTTAAAGTCATACTGGGAAGCAGCAGGCTTGGTCAGAGGCAGAAGTAGAGAAGAGATAAGTATGACCCACGGTCTATGTTGTATTTTCCATGGGGAAGGCAAAGCAAAGCAAGAGGAACATTGACTAAAATAAGGTTGGCAAGCTCTGCACTCCAGAGGTAATCTCTAATAGCCTGGTGACTGCATCTGGTTGATTAGGAAAGAAGAATTATCTCTTCTTGAATACAAGTACCAACACAGGAGTGGTCCTGAGGATGGGCTCTGAACTGGTTAGTGTACATATGAAAGTCCTTTGCTACCTCTAAAGATTAGCTCTGCGAGTGGCAGTTTCCTCAGACAGCAAGGCCACAAATGCCAGATCATCAAGAACATATAGAAAATAGGCAGAGAGAGTTAATATAGTGCACACAGCCCCATATGAAATATGATTGCTCTAAAATTGAACCTCAAGTGTATACGCCAGCATATATGAAGAATTGCTACCAAAAATAATGAAACTGTTCAATATTTGGACTAGGTGCCAATTTATAAGATATATAGTATAAAGAGGAAATTGGTAAATTACAACATAGGATATATTCAGCAAGGCACAATCAATAGGAATCTCTGTAAAACCAAATAACTCTGTTTCTTAAAAAAGCAAGTTGCAAATAATTTCATATTTGGATTTTGTTTGGATCCTGATACAAATAAAAAAGCTGTAAAGACATGTAATAAGAAAGATACATAATAAAAACACATAAAAGAAAAGTAGGAGAGCGACTGGCATGTAGTGATATTTAGAAATTACTATTAATTTTTTAGGTATGGTAACAATTTTGTAATTATTTTTGAAGAATCCTCCTATTTTAGAGGCACAAACTCAAGTAGTTGCAAATGAAATCATGTCTATCAAAGATGTGCTTTGAAATATCCAGTGGTGCAATTGGGTAGGTGTGTAGGGAGTAAATGTATGCCCAATACAAGATAGACTTTAGTTGGTGATTGTGGAAGTTGTACGTCAGCGTTCTATTTTCTTTCTGCATTTTCAATATGTTTCAGTGTTGCATAATCAAAATCTTTAAAAATCAAAAATTTTGGAAAAAGTAAATTTGGAAAAGTAAAGTCTGATAATATCCAGTTTTGCAGAGAAACAACACTGAGAGTATTAATTGGTCCATCAATTTTAGAGAACAACTTGGCAACATCTGGTAAATCTGAAAATGGGGACATGCCATGACACAATTCCACTTCTAGTTAAAAGCTCCAGGGAATCTTTCACCTCCACATAAGACAAGAATATTGGTATTTGCACAGAATCTGGCTTATGTGATCTGGTGAAATCTAAGGACTGGACACCTGATAAAATATTTCAATATATGCACAAGAATGCTGTTACTCCTTTCAAAAAGAAGAAAAGAGAGAAAGACATGCACATATACACATACACACAAAACCTAATGAATCCATATAAGCAAAAGATACACCACAAAATTAAAAAGAAATAACAAGAGCTTCATGTATCATGATCACATCTCAAGGCTATAATTTTGAGTTGAAAGAAAGTTGCATAATAATAGATGTAATATAATTTAAACATAGGCTAATAAAGCTTAAAAACAGACAAAATTAAACTATATAATGTTTATGAATGTATAATTATATAATGTATAAAATATATGTGGTTATGATAAATAATAAACTCAGGACAATACTTACCTCTGGGAAGAAGGAAAAGGTAGACCCAGATAGTTTCATTGTAAGTTTTTCACCATGAGCATTTTTGCTACAAACTTTTTCTCAGCAGAACTAATTGACCGTAGACAATTTTGCCATAAAAGTTAAAATAGCTGGTTAACAGTTGAATTTGACAATTTGGTTTCAGGCTTGGTTTTTAACGAATGTTGTTCTCCCATTTTTATATTGTAAAAACATGTGATAAAACTTACTGGAAGTGTGAAATAGGAGAGTGTAAAGCCAGATTGCATATTCTACTAGAAAATGATAATACATCAATTTGCAAATTCTTCAGTGAGGACAGTCATCCCTCCCACCCATCAAAAGTGGTAGTTTACCAAGCTATGACAAATATAAAAGAGGTGGCTAGTAATTCTCAACAGTTTTCCAGAGCACTAATGATCAATTCTTTAGCTAATTTAGACAGAGTAACTCGATCTCCAGTGCCATCTTTATTAAATTTATTACACACAATTAGAAGTTAAAGGCAAATGAGGAGTCAAGTTCAGTTACAAGTATGCATCCTAGCATTTGGATACTGATACCTCTCTTCATGAAGGAAGAAATTTTAGCAGAAAAGAAAAAGTGTTTCATTATGTCCTTTTAAATTAATATTCCTTTTTTATTTTTTATGATTTTTATTTTTTATGACAAAATTGCCTTGTGGACAATTAGTTATGGAGCAAAAATATTTGCAGCTAAAATGCTTGAGGCAAAGAATTTAGGATGAAACTATCATACACTGGAACTAGTATAAGATCTAGAAGAAACTCCCAGGAGGCAATTATGTAAGTCACACTTTATCTCTAATACAAAAAAAGAAACTGAAGCTAATATAGTAAATTATTAAAATTCACTTTGTTTGGTAGCTACTTTGTGCTTTCCTGTCTTATTTGCGGTAGTTGTTAGCATGTTTAAAACAGTTCGTCATGCTAAAATAGAAATGGTGGTATTTTCTGAGTCAATAATACAAGAATGGAATGTTACAGCTGTTTTAAAATTACCTAAAAATAAATTAATAATCTAAATGAATGTAAACCCAATAATTAGTCAAGGGAATAGAAAGCTTGAACCTCCATGGTGTTAAAAAGGTATTATGACACCCAACTGGCCACTTAGCAAAGGCTTAGGTTTAACTGCTGCGAAGGGTGGGGAGGGCGAAACATATATCATTATACAGTTTCTATTTTTAGTGCACACATTGATGATTAGCTGTTTGTTCCTTTCCTTGGCATTTAAAATCGTAGTTTCCACTTGCAAAGTAAAACGTTTTTAGTGTTAGCTTGATTTTGTCTGATGACTATGTTATTAGATGTCTCTTACATACAAATGCTCACTTGTAATACATTTTAAAGAGGCCAAATGAGACATTTGCTTCTTTTTTTACTCTACATTTGAAATCAGGCTTCAGAAAACAGGCACTTCAGTGATGACTATATCCAAATACTGAAGGCAATGAGGAGCTGAAGAACAATCCAGTCCTTGTGAGTTACAATGGTTTCTTTCTGAATGAAAAAGAGATTTTTAAATGCTTAGGGTTTTTTCTTCTTCTTTTCCTCCCTTTCAGTCTTCTTTCTTTTTGCTATTAGTGTTGTCCTAGAAAAGATGACCTATGCCATCTCTTCAATTCTGAGAAAGTTTCTTTTAATACATATTTTAACGTCAGCAGTTGGCACTTCGCATGATCATTCTCACAAAGAGCAATGTGTGAAATGTGCTATAGAATGCCCCATATGCATGACTCCACAAAGATGCCTTCTGTTACCCAGCCAAAGCCTGTCAGCAGTATCTTTGGGGTACAGCAATAACAACCAGTGGTAAATGGAGACAGACGGCTAGCCTCTTCTGAGCACTGCAAACGCTCAGCCTCTGAGGGGGCTTATTATTTGTATCTAGTGAAGGAAGCAGTAGAAAAATTCCAGATATACTTGGTAGAATCTCTGAAAGAAACCTCAGCCAAAATCTCTAGACTTCCTCCTTAATGCCAGGCTGTTAAAATAAGATCTAGCTTTCAATTACAGTGTGATCAATTGGCAAAATTACCAATGATGACAGATCTGGAATGGACATTAGTTTTATGGTATTAGAAAATATACATGGTCTTCAGAAGCCAGACCCTATGTATATACATGTGTTGGTGACATTACCCAATGTCTTCCTGTTTAGACAATGATACAAAATAAAAACTTAACAGGAAATCATTCAGATTTGGAATGAATCAGTGGGTTCTACCCCTTTTCCTGTCTCTAAACTGGAACACACTAGAAAAATGACCCCCATTATATACGTAGGCAGAGTGTGCAAGACTAAAGCTTTGCTTAAGTCAAAGGAAAGACAATCTCTTCCCACTCTTCCCTGTGGTCTCTTCATATTTCTTTTCTCTAGAGGGAGTAGAATAGAATAGATGCATGAACTCTTTAATATCTTTTGTTAGTCTACACTTTTGCCTTCTATTTTATCTTTCTTGTACTGTTCTTATTCCTTTCTTAATTTTCTTTCTTCTGCTTCTGGCTTGACATATGTAATAACCTTTTCATCTGGTTTCTACCCCAAACCACATGTTTTCATATTTGCTCTCATGATTTCTGGTTATTGCAATTGTCATAGTTCTTTGCTGGCTGTTTTCTCATCCTATAACAACATCATAACTTGAATGTCTTTGTGAAAGTAAAGCTATATAAACTCACACTAAACCACAGTATCTGAAATTAATCCAAAATATCATTTTGAAGTGAAATCTCGAGAGTTAATGGGTCAGTAAATAATTACAGGATTTTCTCCCCAAACACAAACACACACACACACACACACACACACACACACACACACACACACACACCCACCCCAAAAAAGTATTTTTACTGAAGTAAACACAAAATACATATTTACCCCAACACTCTGAAAAATATGTGAATAATTAATTCCTACAAATGAAATTCTCATCTCATGGTTGCAGTTAATTTGGCTGAAATCTTATATTTATTCTTGAGTTTACTTTGACCGACAAAGCTTATAATTTAGTTATAGTTTACTCACAATTTATGACAATTGTTGGAATTAGAAGAAAATCCTTGCATAGGTTCAGTGACTCTTTGAATATGAACTTTCATTGGCCTAATATTTTGTGAGTAGTTCATCAAGGTAATTCATGAGCAGTCTAATTTCATGGGACCACAGTTTCCATCTCTGCAATTTTCCAGTTGTACCTCCATAGAGTGAATACATAGAATTCTTTTCTGGCCTGGATGGAGGAACAATGTTATTTCATCTTCAGGATTCTGATCCAATTCTGATAACAGGCCTAAGCCATTTTTTTCTTTCCCAAAGTGTATTTACAAAAGAATTTTTGACTATTTGTTTAAGCGCTGTTATTTATGTAATGTTATAGTGCACTTAGCAGCCAATTTTTGTTCCTGAAGCGTTGACCAAGTGAAATGGCTGAGACTGGAACCACATCATACTCATTGTTATGCCAGAGGTACCATCACAGATTCATTTAATTCACCAACACTTGTGACACTTTCCAAACATTAACTGGCCATTTGATCTTCACAATAGCCCTGTGAAATATGTCTGACTTTTATCCCCATTTTAAGGATGAGAAAACCAAGGCACAAAGGTATTTAGTGACTTTGTTCAAGGTCATCACACAGCAAATAGTAGAGCCTGGCTCCAGAGTCTCTACTACTGTCTAGCTAGGTTATGCATCTATGCTGTGTGTCCTCTGGTGTTCTGCATATTGAATATTCCCACTTGTAGATGGGAGACAAACAGAAAAAAGGAGAAAAGACAAGAAGGTAAGAAGTAAGCAGTTTTTAAAATCCATTATTCTTAAAAATGTCATTATTGATTAAAGGCAAATTTTGTTTTAATTTCTTCTTATTATTAGCATCATCTAGAATGCACTTACATCTTCTTTTAAATATATTTTGATAATTATAAAATATAGGCCATATTTATTTAATTTTAGAACTGAATAATATAATGAATATCCATGAAACTGCTACTTATTCGAAAGCTAAAAGATGACTCTCCCTATGTGTTATTAACCTATCTCATCTTCCTGTCAGCCCCTGACAACAAAATAAGTAACAACATCAAAGAATTTAGTGCTCATCATTTTCTTCCTTTCTTTATATGGTTTCATCATATGTATGTGTGCGTGTGTGTGTCGGGGGGGGGGGGGGGTGTAGCCTAAACAATAACACTGTATAAAGTCTCTTCTGTCATTTGTTTTTATAATTATATTTCTAGGAATCATCCATGTTGAGTAAACTCTTTTTTACGAAATGTATTATACTTAATGCACTTTTATGTAAAGTAGCCCATTTAATTCACATAAAAATCTACTGAAAATAGAGGACTGATCTAAATCTCCTATTATCTTTATAATAATGGTATCAAAGACTATGCTGGCAGCCACAGACAAATCCATATTTTTATCTAGGCCACTATATGCATCAAGATCCATGGATCATTATGGACTTTTAACCCACCAGCAGTGAATCTGCAAATCTTCCATATCAGAGACTATGTCTAAATGCTGTAACTATGAATTTACTTACCATGTGGTATGAGTGTTCTCACATTATACGGAGAGAAAAAAAGTAAAATAAAAATGAGTCAATGTGCTTTCCTTAGGACATCTCAGAAATTCATCTTATATACATATGTATGGCACATAAATAAAACTCTGTGTTCATTCCAAATATGACTGTCATGTCTATTTCAACATATCCTATAGAATATAGTAAATAATAGCATATGTAAATTCCAAAACCACATATCTGAGGGGAAATTCTGTCTTTTATTACCTTCTGAGTAGCTTTTTCAGACATTCCTTCAGCAGCCTGGCAAGCAAGCAAGGCAGGAAGACACTTGATGTTCCTTTGGTTGTCATGGGTTTTGTGTTGTTTATTACTCAGTGATGTGCTAATATCTAGCTTACAAAATATTACCACCAGAGAAATTAGAATTCTGCATACCACATGACATGTTCAAAACAAATATGCCAATGACCCAGGATGACTATGAGAAGATTAAGAATTCAGAAAGCTTCTGTTGTCTGAACTGAGAATACTAAATCCTTTGGTGGTTTCTTCCACCAAAATTATTGAACTAATGGGTAGCTCCTTGTCTAATGTGGTATATTTAAAGTCAACATTGGAGACTTTCTTCATAATTTTTTGCTAATGTTGTATCTGCGTAGGGGGACTGATTAATGACTTGAAGGAAACAAACAGGATAATTCAGAGCACCCAACTCTTAACTGTTGGGAAAGGGGTGAGAAGATAAATTTTCCGTACAAACTTTTCAAATTTGTTCTTGTGGATTGATTAACTGCATAGCCACAAAAAGATTAGGTATTACCATTCAAGAAATGAAATACGTGCGTATACCAAGATCAGTGTGTTCTGTAAAAATAGTGAAGACAGGCTGTGCTAAATAGTTGTAATGAAAGCATGCCATCCTAAAGACAAGAGCAAGTTATCCAGGGCCTCCCTGGTGGGTTAAGCGCAGCACTGTGGAGCTGTCTGCAGCTGCGACATGAGTTCGATGCTCAGCCAGGGAGATTCCCACATGGCACAGCAGACCTCTCCTGCCTTGCCCACTGCTCCCCTCAGCAGTGTATTTCAATCAATCTGCCTGTTCTGCTCCCTGCTCTGTTTCTGATGAACCCTCTCACTGCCCCACACTTCTGGCCTGCACCCCAGCTTGTATCTATAAATAAATAAATCTTAAAAAAAAAAAAAAGAACAAGTTATCCAAGATCTTTTAAGTAGAAAAAAAAAAAGCCTCCCCTTTGAGTTATATGATTTCAGGGGAAAAAATGCAGAAGAAAAGTTGTTTCCTTTTGCCTGTTAGCCTGTAGTAGAGTAAGAGATTGAGAGCACATGATTTAGAGCCAATCAGACTCATCTTTGCAACTGGTAAACTTGGAGTTTAAAAGGTTACTTAACCTCTTTGTAGCTCAGTCTCCAACATCATAAAATGGTGATTTTTAAATGGTTTTTATCTCATAGAGTTGTTTTGAATGTTAGATGAGGTAAAACAACTTATCTAATAATATCTCATTTGACATGTGGCAATGGCTTCTTACAGGACAGTGTGATCTGACCCTCCCATTGATTTAAAGAACTCTATCACAGTTGTCATTCTTGTACCGTATTTCCCTGCAGACAAAGAATTGGTGGTTGCATTAGACATAATTTTGCGTTTGGTTTCCATGTGACCCCAGCTGGGGCAGCAGGACAGGAGGTTGGTGTTCAGAAGCACCTTGGGATAGCCAGTCTACACCAGCATTGCCCTTTCTTTGCTCATCCATCTGACTGGCTGGGAGAGGCCCAGCAGACTCCTCTCTAACCTTGGAGAGTCAGAATACACAACCCACTTTATTTTGCCTCCACATGGCAATTGTTTTTCTTTTCTAGGGCTTCATGTTTTCTTTCTTACCATGTCTTTCTTGTGTTAAAGTTGAGAAGGAGAAGCCTGAACAGCAAGCATGCTCTCCCCTCCTGGGAAGTATCAATTTCTGTTTCTATTCCTTATGTTTAAAACTGGTTGTTTTGTGAAACAAACAGGTTAGCCCAAAGTTAGGGCAAACAGGATGTATTCCCACTCAAGTCATGGCATCTGTAAAAGAAAGTTCCATATAAGGTATGCTCACTTGCCCAAATGCTCTCCTTGAAATGATCAAGAAGAGCAAAGGAAATCTGGACAGAAGAAATAAAGTTCACACGAGTGAGATGTGCTGGTTTTGATCAGAGCCCATTTGGCTTAGTAACAAAACTGGACATGGTATTTTACAGATAGAATTCACTTGCAAACTATAATCAAGTAGCATGAATATACTTACGATATGAAACTAAAATTAGGAGTTCCCTCAAAACTGAATTATTCCAAAGGACTTCCAATGACTGGTATTGAACTAAAACATGGTGATTTTAACTTACCACTGAATAATATGTATCTCAGAGAGACAGAAGAAAATAATTAGAAGGGAAATTCTGGTCCGGTTCAGGAATGAAAGTTGAAAAGAACAAGAGTATAGTGGAAAAAGGAAAAAAGTGAGACAAGTCATGGAATGGGATTAAAGAACTATATTCCTAATGAGAAATTTCTATTCCCTGAATTCTGAATGGGTGGCAGGGAGAATGGGCTTTTTCCTTAGGACTTCTCAGGAATCCCTTCAGGAATTCCCAAAGTTATTTTTTGCCTCTATTTTCCTTCCCTTTAAGTGGTTATGCCAGGCAGTTAGAAGTGAGAGACCCAGATGGTAATTTCCTAGACTTCATGTTCTTCTCATAGTACAGTTTCTCCTTTGGATTGTTGGGCTTGTTATTTTTTTCCCAAAATAGTCTTTGTACCTACTCTTGTTCTCGAAGTTTATAAAGTCAGCTGCATTGATCAAGAAGGCTTAAGATTCTCATTTTAAGCATAGTTTAAATGAATTAAATCATATTTCTATTGAAATTATTTTAATACATTCTAACACATTTTTTTCACTTATCAGGGAAATGTAAATCAAAACCACTATGAGGTACCATCTCATACCTGTGAGAATGACCCATATCAAAAAAATCCAGTGTTGGTGAGGGTATGAGAAAGAGGAATTTTTGTACAGTGTTGGTGGGACTGTACACTGGTCCAACCCCTCTGGAAAACAGAATGGAGGTTCTTCAAAATAAATAGATATATTTTATGAAACAACAATTCCACTCCTGACTATCTACCTATAGAATACAAAAACACTAATTTGAAGGGATATCTACACTCCTATGTACACTATAGCACTATTAACAATAGCCAAGGTAGGGAAACAATAAGAGTGTTCAAGGTCATGGTGTGAGTGAATTAAGAAGATATGATATGTATATACAGTGAAATACTACTCAGCTACAAACAAGAGATGTATCTTGTCATTTTCAACAACATGGATGGAACTTGAGGGGATTACACTAAGTGAAATAAAATTAGTCAGAAAGAAAAAGACAAATACTGGATAAATTCACTCAAATGTGGAATATGAAGAAGCAAAACAAGGGAACAGACAAAACTAAACCAAAATAAACCCTAGAAATATGAGTAATCAATAGTAATCACAGGTTTTTGCAATTGTTCTGATAATTTGCTCAATCAACAAATTTATTTAGACTTAAATTCTGATATACAGGCAAAATGAAGTTATAATTGATTATTGAACACATGATTTACCACAGAAGTTTTAATAATTGTACAACATGTTATATTGCATGTGGACACAGATATGGTCACGTGGTCATTGTAAAAATACATTTCAGGTTGGACCCAACATCTTTTGAGTGGGGTCTAAGTAGAAAGCATGCTGAGGCTACAAATATCAGAGATAACAGATGTTTGGAAAAGTCAAACCTAATTCAATTGGGAAGTAAAGACAATGGTAAGCCTAAAAACTGTTCGAACCTTGTTAAAAACTTGGTTGAACTATTTTCTCTTCCCTCTCCAGAAATTGTAATAGCCAAATAGTACAGTCCAAAAAGAGGTCTCATTTTTAGATCTTTTCTGGGAGCCCAAATACTAATGCTGTGGTGCAATGCTGGGAATAGGGGATCTTTCTGCCCCAAGTGAACTAGAAAAAGCAGTGGATTGTTTTTCCACACTATAATCAGCAGTCCAACTTTAAACAGTTATGTCTCTAAGGAA
Source organism: Scalopus aquaticus (assembly GCA_004024925.1). Taxonomy (NCBI): domain Eukaryota; kingdom Metazoa; phylum Chordata; class Mammalia; order Eulipotyphla; family Talpidae; genus Scalopus; species Scalopus aquaticus. Next base: position 116,607 of record PVIJ01000080.1, on the reverse strand, counting down.
ATGTTCATCTTAACATTTCGTAGCTTTCCTTAGTGTACATCAAATTTTTTATATGCTGTCAAAATTTGACTGCACTTGATCACAGCAATTCACAATTCCTAGAAAAATTAGTATATAATGTTCCTGTGGCCATCTCTGCCTTACTACAAGGAACTTGTATCGTTACAATAATGGGTATTGGCCTCCTTCACTGTTCTTCAACAAAATGCTTCTGGACAACACAGTTATAAAAAATGTAAATATGGTCACATATATTAAATCATTGCTTTTATAATCATTTGATTATATGCTGCATAGAATTAATCCCAAAAGACTTCTCTCTTAGTTATATTTAATAGCAATAGCAGTTTGCTTTTCTTGTTACCAGAAACAACACACTATTAAGCAATTCCCAGCAAGTATTCTTTATAAGTTAAATACAAATAAAAATCATGGTGATTAAATTAGTGGCATAATAATTTTGGAAAGAAGTTGAATGAATGCAATGAAATATTGGGTCCTCAGAGTAGCAGAAAATAAAATTACAGTACACACAATTGAAAACAGAAAGATAATAAAAATTTGTGGCCCTCTCCAAGGCGAAATTTTGAGTGGCCTCTCAATTTCTTGACTTGAAAACAATTTAGCTGTCTCCTTCACAGTCCTAGAGATACTTAGGTTTCATTTAAGCCTAAATAGAAATAAGGAAAACATAAGCCAATATTGTTTATTCCTGTAGAGCAGAGTTTATTCATCAAAAAGGTTAATAACCAATCCTTAATAATAGAATGCTTCTTCCTATTAAGGTCTGAATTTACACTACTGAACTCCAACTCTCCTGCAAATCAGTGAGATGTCCCCAGTTAGGGTCAGCAGTCAAATTCAATAAAAACCTTGAGTTATTTAACTGAATTTTGTATTAATGAATTTTATGTACACCTTCAGCCACTAAATTGTAGCCTTTAACTTTCCATATTCTGTGTGGTCCCAAATGCTCTTGGGTCTGCTTGGGTAAAAACTGCTTTCATGACTGTAGTATTTCTACGTGTGTTTTGGTATCACTAACCTGGAATCGGATCTAGAGAATTAATATATTAGCATCTAATATAAAGGCATAGATTTGTGACTTAAAGGTCAATAGAAAAACTGATGTTTGCTTTGCTATTTTCAATAATACCTTTCAATTCAGGTGCTTACAAAAGAATTTTAAAATTATATATATACACACATATACATATCATATATGATATATACACATGTATATATAATTTATGATATATATGTGTATGTATATGTATGGTCCTAGACTTTGGTCCTAGATAACTTACACAGCATATTTCCTATAGCTAACAATATTTTACAGTATACTTAAAATTTACTAAAATGGTAGCTCTTTTGTCAAGTGTTATTATTATTACTAATAATAATAAATAAGAAGGTGTGAGGAAACTTTTGAAGGTAGTGGATAGGTTTATGACATATACTGTGGTTATGGTTTCATGGGTATGTACTTATCTCCAAACTCACCAAGTTGTATATAGTAGTTACATACAGCTTTTTGTATGTCAATAAAGAAATAAACAAATGAACAAATAGAAGAAATTAATTTTAAAACATTTCAAATAAAATATTTGAACTTCAAGATAAAATGATTATCATTTACGTATATCTTATTTCTAGTCTACAAAATAAAAAACAGAAGGCTGAATATATTATTTTAAAGTTCTAACACTATACTCAAGGTCCAGAGTAAGGAACTTAAAATATTTATTGACTTGAAAGAATGCCAACTAATAAGTAATGATTTGATAAATAATATCTACATATGCCATCACTTACACATTGTCAAAACTAACCTGTGGATTGAAAAGTTTCAAAAAGTTGTAGAGCAAAATAAGATACATGGCCTTCTTTCCTGGGAAGCAAGATAACAGACTAAATGTGCCCCACCACAAAGGGACTTTTACCATCCTAGAAACTATCTGCCTCTTGTTTCATTTAAATGTCAGTAAATTCTTCCCAGGAAGGAAACCATCTGACATTTTCTATAATCTTAGACCATAGAAAGAAAGCTCTGTGCTCATCACACGTCTTGCCCACATGAACCTACTATGTGTTAGTTCAGAACTGCTATACTGGGTTTCTTCCACAAACTGATGACATAGATTTGAGAAGCAAAGAGAAGGTCCTTGTAATAAAATGATCCTACAAGTTTCCTAACTTGGTGCCCACCTCTAATTCCTGTATTAATGTTTCAAGCCAAGTCTTTGAAGACTGTCAAGATAAAAATATTTGGGTAAGCAATACACTTTAAACCTTCCGTGACAAATAGATTTAACCCCATATGACATCTCTGATACAGTGACAGAGGCTGTCTGGAATGTGTTGGAAAGGATTCTAAAATCACCTCCAAATAGAGCAGAAAAAGACGTCTGTGTTGATTAACAATATCTGCTATGAGCACTAAATAGGCTTGCGGTATGTGCACTAAGTATTTCCAACCCTTTGTTTTTGCCCAGCATGTATTCCTCCTCCATCTGTTAATGTCATCCTAATTCTCCTCTTTTTTAATACATCAATTTGCATACCAAAATTTTTTATATGTCTCTTCTTTCTAGACATTAAAATTCAGATTGACTTGCTTAAGCAAGAAATGTGTCAATAATCAGAGGCATCCCTTTCTGTCAACCATGTAGGTGGGCTAACTCGTTAGTGCAGACAAGGGAGATTTACTTGAACTTTAACCTAAAGATAAATGGATTGAAAACAAAGTCTCAAAATTTTGCAGTAAATCATCATTTGCTTTGTGAGAATGTCCAGCAGTTACATACACACACACACAGTTAAATTTTGCTGATACTTAAAAGATAAATAAAAGACAGTATAAAGATCAAACTATATTACATTTCAAGTACACATTTGTTCAAAATATCTTAAAAGTGGCACACAGCTTCATAAAAAAATCATGAAAAAAATCTATAGCAGCAATTTTTTTCCCTCAAAATTTAAAGAAGCAGCTTAAAGAGACTATCTGCCAAGCAAGTTTCAGACACTGCTCCTGGTTTCTTTTGCAAGAGAATATCTTATTGGACATAATATGCTCTAAAAATATACTCACTTCCATGTTTATTGTTTTTCTCTTACCATTTATTTCCATGTAAGTTTGATCTTGCTATCTATGACACTTTGGAGGAAATAAGTCCAGACTACTAAAAGGGGGTTATATTTTCTTTCCAACAAGACAATCTTTAGACTTCCTTAATAGAGTTTGTCCTTGGTACCCATATTTTCAAAAATATGTTAGAGCATTTCTCTGATTATTACCCTCTTTATTTCCTCAGTGACACTTCTCACAATCTGTAATTATTGTGTCATCTGTTTCCCATGTAGGTAAGTGTACTGGTTGCTGCAGAGAAGGGGGATTTCTTTGTCTATGCCATAAAATATCCAATGTATGTAAAGATTTATCTGTCTTATTCAGTGTGTAACAAAAACTAAGCAAAGTGCTTGCGTAATAACTAGGTGTGAAAGTGATCATGAATGAATGAATGAAGTGGATGGTGAGAGAACAGAGGAGAGGTGCTTTTATTTTCAAACAACTTTGTTTACAAATTTATGAAAGGCCCTAAGTGGGCAGCACATCAGTAAGGAGTTTCTGTACTTCTTCCTCCTTCTTTTGAGCATGACCCATCTCATGTAGATTTCTAGCCTGCCCCTTCCAATGGGTCTCTCACATTCCTGGACTAGTCATTGTGAACCCAAAGCAGTTTTCATGGCTCTGTTCATTCTGACCCTGTCTGGATGGAGCCTTTATCAGCAAAGCAAGCTCTGATACATGTTCTTCTCTTTATCTTACCATTTAAATCTAGACAAAAGTTTGGTACTTTCAGTGTTTTGTCAAGAAACACTCTCTACACCACTCATAACATCTGGCACACAGCTTCTAATAATCCACGGGATGCCTTGACATAAGCAACAGCTAATTTAGTATTTTGCAAGGTTTTAGTTATATTTAAAAATGAGATAATGTACTTGAAAGTGCTTTGCAAACTATAAAACCCTATACAAATGAAATAGATAATGATCATGATTATTACCATCATCACTGTTGCTTTAGCTAAGACAGAGACCTTTTTGAAAAGCCTTTTCACATTCTGTTCTTTTGGCTTTTAAGACTTACCAAACTATAAGCTTCCAGGGAAGAAATTGTTTTCTGGCATTAAAATAGAAAATTTTAAGAAAATCACATTAATGCTTCCAAGGGCTATACTACAAAATAGAAGAGAAAAAACAAACAAAGCCAGTTCTTGTTAATCCAGATCTCCCATCAGCCACAATGTGGGGTAGAGGCAATCTTAACACTTTGTATTACCAGGCATACAGCATGAGTGTTGAAACACTTTCACTTCCTGCTATGAAGGATGAGTCTAATTCCTCCTTATACAAACTTTTTCCTCATCCCCCTTCTCAAAAACTGTCTCCTTTGGGGCAGGAGAACCCCATGTTCCTATCAACCCAACAATATCTCAGATCAACTGGATTTTTCATAAGTAAACATTGCCTAACCAGTGTAATTTTTAAAATATTTTTATTGAAGAAATATTGGTTATAATATTATATGCTTCAGGTATACAACTTTCTAATTCAACATCTGTAAGTACTAAATCATGTCACCACTAATTGCATCCACCATACAATTCACACCCTTTGCCCATTTCACCATATAAGAGTTCATCAACTCTCATAACTCTCTTCCACTGTATATAACCACTGTATATAAAAGGCTGTTTTTGCTTTGTTTTATTATTTATTTACTCTGATTCTTTACATTCCACGTATGAGTGAAATCATACATAGTTTGTTTTTCTCCATCTAACTTATTTCATTAGTATAATACCTTCTAGGTCCATCCATGTTTTGCAAATGGCAGGAATTCATCTATCTATCTATCTATTGAGCATCATCCATCCGTCCGTCCATCCATCCATCCCACCCACCCACCTCACTTCTTTGATACATTCATCCATCAGTGAATACTTAGATTCTTTCTATATCTTTACTATTACAAATAATGCTGAAATGAAATAATAGCGGTGCATACATATTTTCAAACTAGTGTTTTCATGTTCTTCATATAAATACCCAAAGTGGAATAGCTGGGTCATATGGAATTTCTACTCTTAATTTTTGAGACATCCCAGTACTCTTTCTTTAATATCTGTACTGATCCACATTCCCACCAACAGTGCTTGGTGGTTGCTAACCAGCGTACTTTAAGCCCATCACAAATGTCTCCATATCACTCTACCTAGAGGGAATTGAATAAATTGAATAATAATTTAGTCTCCCTGAATACTTTCAACTAACATGCAGAAGTCAAGCTAAACAAATCTGAGCACAAAAATGGGTACCCACAAACATGCTTCTTTAACATACACATGGTTCTCAAAGGTATTGAATTTACACATTAGCAGAAAAGCTCATTGAAGGAAAGGGAGTCACAAATTCCTATTTCACAACTAGGACCTTTACTTTTCAGGAATATTTCAGCTCTCTCCTACTATCTTGAGTAATATTACTATTTCCTATTAATCCAGATAAAAGAAAATGTATACCAAGAGTCCCCAAAAGGCCATAATTGACTAGATAATACCACAGGATACTGAATAAATTAATATAGTTTATGAGGGGTCATAATCACAGAAAGAATATAGCTCATCAGTTTTTGGAAGAGACAGCAGTTTTCAAATCCTTCTTCTGCAACATTAGACTTTCCTTCAGTTCCTCTCTAGTCATGAAGAATCAGAAAGGAAAATGATGAAACTGATCACGGTAAAATGCATCTAACTCAATGTTATTTACAAGCACTTGACACTGACTTGAGGTTTCACTGATGATCGGGCTAGAAATTGGCATTTGTAAAGAACTCTTGGCATAGTATTCATCAGTCTCTTAAAAATATGTATAATTTAGCTTTGATAATTTGCATAAAGTAGATGTTAGATTCTGCCAATTACCTTTCATGAACTTTTAGGACTGGGTATACTTTCGGTAAAAAAAATCAATAAATAAATAAAGACTCTCTTTTCCTACCAAGGTGGTAATTACACTTAAGTTTATGTAGTTCTAATGTCCGTGGGGGGTCATTGTAATTTACTCCTGGGTAGGTTCTTTCTGTAATTTTTTTTTCCCTTGAGAGAAAATTATTTTTTTTAACTAACATCCTTGCAAATTGGATAAGTGTTGTATTACAGTGGTTTGCAACCCACTGATAGAGGTGGATAGAGATTTATATGCTTTGAACTTTAGTAACGGCATTTGAAAGAGAGATTAAAATCCCTTAGCCAGCCAGCATTCACTTTCTAAAAGTTCGTATTTCCAAAGCATGAAAGCACTGCATTTTGAAAGCCATTTTAAGTCCAAGCAAAGCAAAAATGTAGCTCTACTCAAACGAATTCAGTGGTGCTCGGGCCGTTCAGAAAATGACTTTTTTTGTGGCTATCTGCAAATTGTCAAAGAAGCTCGTTCTTCATGTGACATCACAGGGCTCCTCCGCCATGATGGCAGCTAAACATGTTGCCAACCCAATTAAGATCACACAGGGGGTGGGGTGAGGGCGGTGGAGATGATTATCCATTATAGCCATTCTTCTTTACAGTCATTGGTGAGATCTGTGAGAAAACTTTATCCGGCAACTTTCCCAACCTCCTGGAAAGGAGACCCTTGGTTGTCAGCCAGAAACATGCAAACATATCAATATAATTCATGCTGCTTAGGGGGTCAAAAAAATGACATTTCCTAAGCCAGGCCAAATTAGCCTTTGGCTGGATTATTTATCTACTTAGGCACATCTATACAATGAGAAACAACTGCCTCCAAAGGCTATAAAATATTGCATACAGTTCCCAGGAGCCTGTCTGCCTGATGACGCATTTAATCAAGTACAGCAGAAACCTTCACCTTCTATTACGTAGTGGGGGCAGTCAGTGGAATGGGTTGAGAAGAATCTATGTAGCCCGAGACTTGAATTGCTCCACAGGCTTTTCAGGCGATGTCTAGAAAGTCCACTTTCATGTTTTTGAGGGTGAATTCAAGCTTTAGAAGTCAATCATGCTTTCTCAGAAGACTCAAGTTAGGGAGGTGTTTGTATTCCTATGCTCTTCTCAACTTTCAGTTTATGGTCAGTTCTTCTTGCTAATTATTTCCCGTAACTTTGTTTTCTGCCCCAATAATAATACTGTTAACTACACAGAGCAGGATGATGGCATTCCCTGCCTCCCCCTTCCTGTACCGCATCTAAACAGTCCTTAGATGAATAGTTGGTTCTTGAAAAATATATCTGATTGGTCTCCCAGGGGCTCCTCACTTTAACAAAATTTCCCTTTGGAAAGAGGGGTACTCTATGTCACTTATGTAGTAAACTCTGCCTTCTCTTTTGGTCTAGGCTTTTCCATCTATCTCTATACACATGATGTTTTCTGACTTTCTGACTTTGAAGTCTCCTAAGTCAACAATTTGCAACTTAAATATTTTCAATGTATAAACTCTGACAGATGCAAAGTAACTATACATCAGAACAAAAGCAGAAGTTCACATTTATCCAATGGTACTTGGCACATAAAAATGAAAGTGAAAAGATGGAGCAGAACTACCCATCTCTAAAGGAGTGTCTGTGCAAATTATCTGGTCTCCTTATTCAGAAATCACAAATAACATTTTTTAGGTAGTTGAGTATTATGGATGCATTTATTTGAATAGAATTGGTAGGCCCATATACTATGAGTTCTGATGCCAATCCCAATTGCTTCACACTGCAGAACCACTGGTGACTGATTTGGTGTCTAGGTACACTTATAAATGTCGAAGGAGAATCCTAGGTCTTCTACTTACATGTAGTAAGACATTAGTCACATTACTTAAACTTGATGCCTCAGTTTCCAAGTCTGTGAAATGGAAATAGCAGCAGTACTAGCTCATAAGGCCTTTAAGTGCCTGGTATGTGGCACTTATTCATCAAATATTAGCTATTTTTTTCCTCCCAGGTTAGTGATTTTTTTTGTGTCCCAGTAAATTTTGTACCATATCAGGGGAGAACAGTGGGAGGATGCCTCTTACTTCAGAATTCTTATCTCTGAATCTTTGGGCTTTTATTAGGAAGTTGTTCAAAATTGAGACTTCAATTAAGATTCTATATTTCTACTACAGGTACTATCTTAGATTGAGAGATTCCTAAAGATAGAAACTTATCCTAAGTTTCTTTGTATTATTCAGCACATCTAACACAATATGTCACACAGAGTAAGAGCTTCATGTTTGTTTTTGTTGATAATTTTTTCTGGTTCTTCCTCTCCAGTTGTCCAAGATTGATTGTGGCAACCTTCCACTCTTCGTCCTCTTTCACACCATGTGTGTTTTGATCTGTTGGGAATTACGGAGCCTGTGAAGCAAAAAGCAATGGGGGACTTAACATATCAGTGACCCGATGTGTAGTCCTTGCCAGAATTCTTGTTGTTTAGGTGGAAGAGAGAGCAGAGATTTTTTTGTTCAGATTTGTGCTTGGATTATCAGTGGGTTGCTTGCAGATTTCTGTGGGCAGGCATGCTGATAAAATGGAAAGACATTTTTCACATTTAGTTGAAGATAAATATGGAGTCATTGATTCTGAGCAATTCTGGCTGTGTCATTAGGGGACACAGTCCATAAATAGTTGTTTATGGGAAATGATCCATCATACAAATGAAGATAATGGATGAAAACTTCAGATTCACTGGGGCAGACTTACTTTCACACATTCTTGTGAGGTCCAAGTATAAAACACTTTTCTCACCTGTTCATTGTGTTCATTACACCTTTTAATGCAAATTCAATAGTGAACTGGCTTCATTCTCTTCCAAAGGAACTGTTTCCAGCAGTGGAAATGCAGTCACAAAAGAAAACCCTTGTAGAGGAATTTCACTCCAGTGGAATCTGAAACAATCAAACTTGCATACTGCCAGATAGTTTTTCACAAACTCTGTGGAAAGTCCCTTCTCTTGTTTAGTTCTCTGCCTCCCCGGTTGGCCTAATTCCCCTACTGTAGTTTTCAGTTATTTTTGTGATTATTATGAATGTCTTTAACTTGCTATTTCAGACAGCTGAGGCTCTAGTCCATAAGAGTGAAATTTACCTTACTCATCTACTTGCAAAAGTCTCTCCTGGATTCTTTTTTGTTTAAATTTGACTTTCCTTGGCACTTTGGTTTTTTCTGATTTGTTCTATACCCTGTGTACAAGGCATTTTTTATTTTTTTAGTTAAAAATGAGCTGATGTTTTTTGGTGATTACTTACACATGTTGCCATTTTCTCTTTGTTTTTCTGCCTACTCTGTTCTCAAGCCCCACACAAAATATGGTGAACTCAATAGTTTTTGAACCACGTGAAAACTGAAATTTAGACTTATCTACAATGGGGAGAGTTGTTTTTATAAACTGAAGGGTTTTGATGTTGTTTACTTTTGAATTTTGCTCTTTCATATACTTTCTAAAACCTAGATATTGTATAAAATTAGCAGAGAGCTCAAAAAATAATAAAACCATTACTATCCAGTGAGTTGCATATATTTTTAAACACCTAAAATTAATCACAACTACTTGTGATTAGTTTCTGACTTTTACATTTGTACTGTAATGAGAAGAATTTCATGATATTGTCCATCATGAATTACTGAGGAAATTTCCTTGCAGCTAAATTAGAACACTGGAGGAAGGATGGTCATATATAGGCCAGTTTCTGTGATGACTGTCAGGAGATCAGGAAGGCCCTTCATATGTGGGACTAGGCCAGAGACAATTGCAGAGAACAGAGACTGCTAAATTTCTTGAGACACAAAAAAACTAGGAGAGAAGATTTCTTTCTGTGAAGACAGGGGCAAGATTTTATACTCATTTTATCCTCTCTAGCCCACCAGAATAAACAAGAGGGATTAAAAGTCTAGAACTAGTTGGTGAATTGAATTTGTAGTTTTGGTAAGAGTGAAAGCCTTTCAAATCTTGGGGAGGTCATCAGGAGAAGGTTGTTTCCTCTCTTTCACAGCCAGTTTTTTAACCTCAGTGTGCCTCAGGTTCCTCATCTTTAAAAGCTGTAGAGCTTGCCTCTTCCACATACTTCAACAAAAATAGTTATACCAATCCTGCTTGTTACTCAACTTACACAGGTCTATATTTTCATCATAATCTATTTCTACACAACTAAAATAAAATGGAGAATTAGAAGTTACATGAAGAACAAAGATTTCATGTTCAATTTTACTCTTATGAAATTCAGAGAATGACTGCTTATTTGAATACTTATTTAGTTGTTCTGGAACCAGGCATGGTGGTAAATAAAGGAATGATTTTGATAGCACTGGAGATACAACTGAAATTTGCTAAAGGCATACAAGTTAAATTTTTCTCACCAAAAATTTAAAGAAATGACTGAATGAATAAGTTAAGGTGATGAATATGTAATTAACTAGATGGTGGGCATTCTTTCCCAACATATATACGTATATCAAATCACCATAATATACACACCAAATAACTTAAAATTTTATTTGTCAGTTATACCTCAATAACTCTGAAAAAAAAAAAGAATAAAAATGGAATGTAGGTGATACCCTAGAGCACATTTGCTTCAAGCATCCACTGATTTAGTCCATTAAAACGGCTTGAGCTAAGGCTACCAGTTTCCTCCTAAATATCAAATCCAATGGGAACTCAAGCTCTTCCCATTTACCATCTCAGTTGACTTGGAGTTTTGGCATTATGAAAATGTGGATCACTCTACCCGTCTTGAAACTCTTCTTTTTACTTTGGGGAGGTGTTATAGAAGAGACAGGGCACTGAATCTGGTACCCCATTTCATTACCTACCAGCTGGTACTCTTAGGCAATTTTTAGTATATCTCTCTGTGACTCACTGTTCCTGTCTTAAATATACAGATAATAGAATTTACTTTTCACCATTTTTGTATGTTAAGTTCTCTTATGCACAATGCTTTAAAAGACTTCTCTCACACAGATGACATTCAGCAAATATTAGCTTAATTACCAATAACAACATTCTCCTTAATTTTCTTCCGATTCGATCATTGTGTCATAGACTTCTCTTTATGGATACTAATTCCACTTCCTTTCCCATAAAATCAGTGTGCTCTTCTCCACACTCTCACCTTAAAGGCTCTCATTCACCCATACCTGAACACATACAAATCTCAGATCTCAGTCTATAACCAGAATGCTCTCATGCTGCCATCTGTCCAACTCCTTACCACACAATTACCCTTGGTTTTGCCATCAGTACCTTACCATTAACACATCCAAAGGGGAATTCTTCAGCCCCTCATTAGAATTTTAATCATCAGAAATGAGGGCATTCAACTCAAGCAGCATGGTAGAAATGCCAAGGGGATGGGCAGGGCATTTAGTGCATAAGTGTTCTCCAACTCTGTTCTGGAATAGACTGGTTGTGGTTGAGAAAGAGACTTCAACTAGAAGGTAGGTTTGACTCATATTTTTACAAATCTTTCTTGTAATTCTGAATTCCATTCTATGGGAACAGGGAAACATTGAAAATGTCTGATTAGAGGAACTCATACAATATATTATCACATGAATCTAGTTCTCATGTCAGTTAGCTCTTAGACTTCAATGATGTGGAGAACCTCCATCTCTTTCTTTGTATTCTAGGAACCTGTGTCAAGAGCTGTCAAAGAGCTGCCTGCTGTCAGTTTTCTATGAGTTGGCTGATATATTACAATATATAAATATAAATCTTTTCTATCGTGGAAACTGGAAGACTAGATGACCTGGCTCCCTATCTATTCTTGAAATCTCTGCTGAAATGATATAACCTAGTTCCAGTTGCAGGATTTCAGGCCAGTCTGACAGCTGGTGTTTCATGGCACTTGTGCTGCACTGTTTGAACTTGTACCTGGGAGAGTTTTTAATCACAGATTTCCTGAGTTATGTAGCAGTTCAATATTTTGGTCAGTAGATAATAGGTTCTAATTTCTTCCACTCTCCAAATATTCAAACAGTAAAAATTCAAAGGCCAGGGCCCAAGCTAAACACTCACTGGTGATAATTAGGACAATGCTATAGGGGTTATCGGGGTAGTCAGGCAATTCATAGGAGATGATCTCAAAGCTTCTTTGCTTTGTTACATAGTAAAGAAATATGTAACATGAATCAGAGAAGGAATCCCTACCCAAGACCATCAACCAGGAACAGTAATGTTAATAATACAGGGCAGACGAGGATCAAAACACACCCAGGTTGGGAAGCATGGAACTTCTATAGCCAGAAAGATCAATTTCTGACTGTTAAATGCTGAGCAAACAAAAACTACTCAGTAGGAATACTGTTAGTCATACCACTTAATTCAACAACTGTTAACTAAGCATCTACTATATTTCAGACACTCATCCAGATGCCAGGAATAGACCAATGAGCAAACAGGCAAAATTTCCCATGCCATGGAATTTATAGCCTATTACAATGAGAAAGGATTAGAAATATGGGAGAAAATTGAATTGGAGATTTTTCCATTTCCTCTCTTATTAGGTCAAATTCCTTAGTTGTACATATAGGCTCTAGCAGTAAAACAAACATACAAACAAAAAGCATACACACATAGTTATATACCTGCACATGTATATATTCAAAATTATATATAAACTCATCAAAAATAATCATAATCATATATATTGTTAACATAATCACATATATAATTAACAAAACTATCCCCCTCAGCCCACATGTATTTCTCTGAGTGTGAAGGTATTCTCTCAAATGGTGTCACAGTTGAAAAGAAAAGCAGATGGTGCTTCTAGAGGAGGCAGCTTGCTTGCTGAAATGTCATGGATATATAAAAATAAAACCGAAAATGAAAGGCAAGAAAATATTCTCATTTGAATAATGAACTCTCTGATGTTTCCTCAGAGCCACACAGCTCAGATAATGAAAAGAAACACTCTCAGGCCCTTTGTTCTGCATTTCCAACAAAACTCAAACCACATGTCTGTCATGTAACAAGCCACTCTGGATAATTTCTTGAAGAATAATAATCATTGTTTGATGGAACCACTTGTAAAATCCATAAGCTCGCACTCACAGTAAACTATCCAAAGGGTAATTTGTGGCAACAAATGATACACTGAATATTGCATTTAAACTTTAAAACAATTGCTCACACACAAAAGACAACTAATGGCCGAGCCCACACTCTAGCCCAGCTTCCTGTCACTGTTCATTTTTCAGTGTTCCCCAAAGTAGAAGGAAGCCCTCAGGACTCATGGCAGCAGATAGTTCAAAATGATGCCTATGAAGCTTTTATAATTATTATTATTATGTTAAACACATAATTTGGTTGCTTTGTTTGTGACTATATGTGCTTATTTCAGCCTCATAATCGTTGCCAGATTCTGCTGCACGGGTTGTATCTTGCAGTGAAATGCACATAATACAAGTTTGCTTTTCTGCATTTCCCCCACCCCCGTTCCACCAGCACTGTGCATGCCAACAGTGCCACCATTGTCTCCTCAGCTCCTCAGAGCTGCATGCAGACCTGAAGTGACAAAAAAGAGTGACTTCAGACAAATCAGCAGAATATAATTACAGGTATGGAGTTTGCCTTTCCTCCCTCCTAAGGTCTTGGAGGTCTGGCATAAATTTTGGCTCAACATCCATTGAACTAGTTTAAGGATCAGTTGTTTACTAAAATCTATTACATCCAGATTTCACTTGATCCAAGAAACCCACCTGCAAAGCCTGCAAGTTTACCGTCTCCCCAACTTCCTTCTAGGATGGGAGGAAAATCCTTTAGGAAATATTAAGTGAAATATATTAGAGATGTACCTTTACCACTGGCAGAGTAGATTAGAACTAAGTTGTTAAGATCTCTGGGATTGCGGTGATGTGGGAGAAGGGTCAGTCATTGCGTAAACCCCTCTGAATTCCATCCCACCCCAGACCCCTCCTCCCAAAACTGCTTCTGGGAACAAAGCAGTTTGCCTGCTACTTCTACTTCAAAACAAATCTTCCTCCATCTGAAGAGGATGAGCAGATACTTCTTTTACAGAAAGGATGACATACCCTGAAAATAATGTGAGCCAGAAAAGGATGAGGTTTGGAAAAATCAATTCAATTGCTTTCCCTTAAGAGTTATTTAATTGAATAGTGAGAGTCCAATTGTTAGGGTTTGAAAACAATTCAGGAGCTATAGCAGTTCTTTGATTGTAACCCCCCTTGCCCAGATCCTGGTCTTATGAGAAAAAACACTCTCTTCAGTTAGAGCTCAGCGAATTATGGCTCCGCTGAGGTTCTCAGTAAGGACAGATAAGTCAAAGTCAGCAGAAGGTGGCCAGCAGCAGTGCTTTGCAATCTGACACTCCTGGTTTTAAAAATCAGACCTCTCTGCTGCATCGTGGAGAAATCAGACACATTGATAAGGCAATCAAAATTTAAGTAATTAAGGAAAGGCAGATGGACATTGAGTGACAACAATGCTACCTTAACTTTTGCTGAGGCTTACGTGTGATAGTTTATGTATCAGCAGGGTGGTTTTTACTGTAATGGGAAACTTGACTCAACCTGGTCTAAATAGTAAGGAATTTATTATCTCACATAAGAAGGTGTTCCAGGGCAGGACTTTGTATCAGAATAAATATGCTGACCGTATCCTTTTTCCTTCTTTCCACATCCTGCAATATTTCCCATTGGCTAAAATCTACCAGAAGCCAGTGACAAAAGAAGTCCATCCACACAATTCCACACACAATAGTTCATCTTTCAGGGCAGAAAACAGGGTGAGGAAGGTAGAGGATCGATATAGAGACCAAATAGGAAATATCTGTCACAAAGCAATTTAGCCTTGGTTGATTGATTTAACGACTCTATGATATAGAGGGTTTTCCATTAACCTGCTATCCAGAACTTTGGTTCCATCCTAAACTCTTCCCCCCAAAGAGAAAACAAGTCTTCCATTAGTTCTTCTTCTCCAATTTAGATCTTATGCCCATTCTTAACTACATGGCTCATTTAGGTGAAGAGCATGCTCTGAGTATTTCAGCCTGGGTTCCAGAATTCATCAAGGGCAAGAGAATGGGATTACAGGCTTCCCCTAGTATCTAGAAGTATAACTTTTGTTTTGGGCTGATATGGCTTGGTAGGTTATTTTGTGGACCTGGCAACACTATTACCTTTAATTTACATTTGAAAAATTTGAGCATTCCCAGATCCCCAAAACAGCCTACCAATCATACCAAATAGGAAAATTCTACTTGGTAATCAGTAAGGCCTGTGCCATGACAGAATTATACAGTTTAGAAATCATTTATTTGTTGCTGCACAAAGGAAGTAATTGGAATGAAGGACATAGTGTTAACTTCAATATTCACTACAAATGTAAAGAACCCACCACAATTCTTGGCACAAAGGCAAAACTAAAGAAATCTTTTTCTCTCATTTCTTAGTAAGGCTCTCTTCAGAATAAGACTTCTTAGTCCTGAACATCTTGGGCATTAAATGTCATATATTATTTTTCTGTTCAGATAGTTTATAATCCAAATGAAGGAGATGAAGAACATGAACATAAAAAAATATAATCTAAGAATATTAATATGATGGTACATTAAGTGCCCAACTATGGGATTTGATTTTGAATATTTATAATAGTGATTAATATGTGAAAACAATAATTATATGATTTGAAGAGTCCAAACACTCACCAAGCATTGGTCAGAAGCTTTAAGCTGTAATAATGAATAACAGTAAAATAAAATAGACACCTAACTTCGCCCATGTCTCTTGCAAGGGAACAACCACCACTTCACAGTCTCTTCTGCAAATGGACTTAGTAGTCTAACACCCCTCAACTCTTGCCACCCACCATCATTCTGAAGTTTCCATCAGCCCACAAGCAAGAGTAAGCAGTCACCCCTCCAGTAACTCACTCCTGGCTCCCCACAACTAATGTGGGCACCACCTGGGCTCCGCTCCAGTACCGTCCTGGAAGAGGTGTAGGTCACCCTGGGAAAGCATCCTCCACCAGCTGAGGCTCCCCAAGGCTGGCCCCAGGGTGCCCAAGAGAGAGATTCTCTTCGGTGAATCTACTCTAAAGTTCATGGCCAAGAGGCTGGAGTTCCCAGGACACTCAGAATCTCCCCAGGCCTCTTGTGGCATAATGGCGAGCTACGCACATCAGAGCCCCAGACTAGGCAAGCTGAGGTGAAGAGAGAAGCAGTTGGGTTCTTTATATAACAAAATACCCCCAAACAGAATGTAGCCTATTGTTTACTATCTAAGTCAAACTTCTGGTCTTTCCTGATACAACTAGTAAAAGTAAAATAAATAAATAAATAAATAAATAAATAAATAAATAAATAAATAAATAAATAAATAAATAAATAAAATCTAACATTAGGTAAAATAATAAGACTATACATTAGCAGTTGTAATATGTTTAAGTTAACATATTACTAAAGTCATTGTAGATATTTTTGTATTTTATATTTCACTCAACACTGACATAAAATGAACAACCACTGTCAAAACACATCCCTAAAATGTTTTTCATGTTTTTAAGATATGAAACTGGAAAAATGCTGAAAACCCTGACATACATGTTCTTAAACTGGAAATGATGACTGACCGCTTCGCTTTAACCCTCCACATCCCGCGTGTTCCCAATCTTTCCTGCTCAGCTTCACTCAAAGCACCTACCTGGGCCTTAAACTCTCGTCTCTGAAACACGAAAATACTGCATCAGAACTCTTGAGTTAAAGAGTCGTCTAGTCAAGGAACTGTTTTTCATTGACAAATCAAGCACTGTATTTTCTGGAGGAAAAAAAATCTATTTTCTCTCACGTTTAAAATGTTGGAGATGGTTTATATATAATGGAATGTTACTCAGCCCTTAAAAAGATGAAATTTTGTTATTTGCAACAACACAGATGGAATTTAAGATTATGTGAAAGTGAAATAATTCAGAAGAAAAATACCATATGGTTTCACTCATTTGTGGGATATAAAAGGAAAAAAATCAGTTGAACAAACAACCAAACTATTAGATTCTGTCAACAGAATGGTGGATACCAGAGAGGAAGGAGAGGGAATAGGGATAAGGGGCTGATTGGTTGGTGTTATATTGTGACTAAACACTTGGTATGATATATACAGTTGCTATGGTATTAAAACTTACACAGTGTTAGAAACTAATGTTACCTCAATAAAAAGAAAAAGGAAAAAATGTAATGAGTCTCATCTCTTACAGAATCAGAACTTCTGGAGGAGGAGCTTGGGAATATGTATTTTGATAAGCTACTTAGGTGATTCTTTCTTACCTAAAGTTTGAGGACCAGTTCAATCTGCTTAAACAGGTCTCAGTCTACCCTTGCACTGAATTCACTTAGCAGTACATTTTTATGAACTCATGTGCTCCCTGAGCTTAAAGCTGTGATGCATCCAAGTGAGTAGTCATGAAAGCCATCTCCTTTCATTCTTTATACCTAACTTTTATGACAGGCAAAGTGGCAAAGAGGAAAATTCTGGTTTATTAATCAGATATTACAAAATAATTTATCATTTCTTCTCACACAAAAGTAAAAAACAAATCCCAAAAATTGATTTGTATTGTCATTTCTTGGGTACTTCAAGTCACTTGACATTGGCAATAAAACATTAGCTGAACTGGTATCTGTTATAATTACACATGTGGTTATACGTTATTTCTTCTTCCATGGAACACATGGCAACTCTCCAGAAACTCTTGGTTTTGGTCTGTTTTATGCTGTAATATTCTTCAATACAGAGGAAGATTCCGCCCCCCCCTCCTTTGAAATGATTTCCCATGCCTTTCACGGACCTTGGTAATGTTCCAAAACTTTTCTAATCAATTTAACATTGTAAGTTGTCAGAACAGATTTTCTTTGCTAGAATTTATATGATTCTATACATTTAATATCTGTTTTATATAAATACTTCTATTGTTTTCTTCTTACATTATTTCCTTTGTTTCTTGAGGGAGTCTTTTCTTGTTCTTTTCAGATCTATTGAGTTATCTCCAATTTTAAAGGCTTTATTAAAGTAACTCCAGAACTCCATTTCCAGAAAAATTGAATCAGCAGAAATGTTTTTGACTATTTTCTATTGAGTTACTTGACACTTGCGCCTTCAAAAATAGGGTGTCAGAATTTTGAGCAGAATGAACTGTTTTGATTGAACTGTTCGATAAATTCAGTCACCTAACCAATGAATTCGATCAATTTGATAATTACGGGAGCTTTGTTGTGCCTTTTGCATATGGAATGAATTTACTAAAACAATGACATTTTGTTGGTTTAATTTTTGCCTCCAAGTCTAGTCCATAATCATAAAATCACCACTTATTGAGCATAAAAGTAAAGCCTAACATTAACCAATAATAGCAACTCACCAGGTGAAGAAGTTGTTTCATGTAAATAGTTTATAAACCTTCCATGCTTCACAAGTTGTTTACATTGTCATTTTTTTCCATTAGCATCACTGACATCAAATTATCACCTTGTACAAGCTCCATAATCTAGATCATATTGGCTTCTATTGCTAAAGAAAACCCTCTGTATGGTTTCTGTTTAGTATTGGATTTGACAGTGTGAACATAAAAATAATACTTGATGAAAACACAGACTATAACAACTGATTATGATATAAAATAATGGATCAACTTAACGTTACTGTTTAGTTTGTAGTTTTTTGGTTTGTAATTACTGTTATCCTTTAGTCTACACCTGCAGTTAATGTGATTTCAGCATCTCTGGCTGTTGGTCCTACATGAGTCATCTACAACCTTGCCATTCAGTGTGGTGATGTGGGGCTAGGAGCATGGCATCATCTGATGCTTGTCAGATATGCAAAATCTCAGAACCAATATGCACTTGAATGGATTTCCAGATAACTTGCATGCATTAGGAAACTTGAGAAGCCCCTTTCTTCATGATATACACTCAGGCTGCTTCTTACATTCATGTTCCTAAATGTAACTGCAATTTCCAGGATGAATTTTTTGCTATTGCTGTTTGTTTGCATAGCAAAAGCTATTATATCCCTACCTGCAATGTTTTTCTGTATTAGGGTTGAGTTCTTCAAAAACTTACATTGTTTGAATTGTGCCCCTCCCCCCAAGTTAATTAAATCAGCAGAGTTCCATTTAAATGGACTTCAGCTGAAGTGTAGATAGAAACTGGCCCTTTCTAAGATGTGACCTCACATTTTTTATTACTTCATTTTTTTTATTACTTCATTTTTATTACTTCAGAGCTCACCGCAAACATGTCTCTTAAAACATGCTAAGGTTGGGGTCTGCCTGGTGGCACAGCGGTTAAGTGCTGCGCTGTGGAGCTGTCAGCAGCAGCGACGTGAGTTCAACACCTGGTCAGGGAGATTCCCACATGGCACAGGCCTCATCTGCTGCTCCTCTCAGCAGTGTGTTTCTGACCATCTGCCTGTTCTGCTCCCCACTCTGTCTCTGGTGAACCCTCTCGCCACCCCATGCCTCTGGCCTGCACCCCAGCTTGTATGCATAAATAAATAAATCTCAAAAAAAAAAACCCAAACACGCTAGGTTATAAAACCCAAACAGCAAAAGTTAGGTAAGAAAAGAATGCCTACAAAAAGGAGTACTTTAGAATATTTTACCTTTCCCCACTTTGGTCCATAGGAATTTCTCAGGTTCTTACAGGCAGAATGGTCTTGGCTACTGAAATCTCTGCATGATAAATCTTTCCTGTTCTTTCCTTGAGTCTGACTAATGTGCTAAAGAATTGCTCAGAGCAGTTGTACACAATACAATGATTCCAGAACCCATTGAGGGTATTTTTTAAGGGACATTTTGCCTACATGAAATTTTTATCTTATATAGGAATTTAAAACCTAGTCTCCATATAAAATGAGTCTGTTCTTTTTTAAAATCTAAGTAATTATAGAACCTGAAGGATTTATATCATGGAATTAAGTGAATAATTTAGAATTAGTAGGTTATTTGACATCAACTTATCAATTTTCAAAATGCATGTTATATATAGACAAAATAATTAATAATTTCTAAGTCATACCTAGGAGAATATATGTAGAAACGCAGAATTCTATGTATTATTTTCATTCATTAAAGGCTGCCAACAAGGGGAATATATCAGATGTGGAATGCATAGGTACTGAACTTTGAATACTCACCTTTGTGCTATTCCTGTGTTGTAATGTGGAGGGGATTAGATGTGGGGGGGTGGAGGAATGAGCATTAAAGAGTATGTGATTGACTAAAGAGAATAGAGACCAACTGAGCAATAATGAGTTAGTAAAAGTGTAAGTTATTTTGCAATATATTTGAGGCTAAATGAGCATTCTATAAATACATTGAAGTTAGACTGGTAACAGAGTGGAAATGTTTTGTTTTCTGAAAATACCACAAGCTATTTGAAATATTTAGACTTTGCCATTTACCAAATATATGTTCCAAACACCTTTCCTCTATTTAAAATTATAAATACGTATAGCCCACACATGTTCTTGATTTATTTGCAACTAATTTATCAAAATTGGCAAGACCTATTTGCTAACCACAAGGTCTCAGAAGTCAGTTACAGGATATAAAGGAAAGAAAAAGAAAGCCTTTCAAATTTTCCTTTTAGACCATTCAGTTAATCCACAGGGGATTTAAATTCTGATTATGTGATATTATTAAAAACTGAAGAACCACCAAATGTTTCCTTTCATCTCCTTTTAGAATTTGATCTCCTTTGCTGACCTGAGAGGTCTCCAATTGCCCTTTGCTTGTCCTCCTCTCAGGGTGGGTGGGGCAGTTTCATTAACATTATTAGCAACAGTAAACCCCCCAAATATGTTATTAATACAAATATTTCCATTACCCATGATCCTTATTTCTAAACAGAAAAGAAGTTAGAAGTTAATTGTATGATGAAAACAGCACATTTTGTTTCTTCTATACTTAACCAATGATGTGTTTCCCTTATACTTCCCCTAAAACTCACAATGGAAGTGAGTGTGGATATTAGTAATTAAAAAGTTGAATATCTACACATAAATCTATCTGTTGATTACTCACTAATAAATATTTCTCATATTATCCAGTCTCCCTAATATATCTAAACATCAGACTTCCCTGGACACTTACTTAACACACAGATTTCCAAGGTCCCTGCTCAGGAAGTTGGGGATGTATATCTTTAACCAGTGCCCCCAACTAATTTTTGACAATCTTGGCCCCATGGACACTATGCTGGTTAATTTTGTTTGGTATGAAAGAGTTTCTCAAATAGCGCTGATTTCAAGTCATTTTAATCTTTGCAATAAAGATGACATTTAAAATGTCCAATTATGTGTGATTTAATATTTATACAGCAACAGGCCTTTTTTATTAACATATTTACCAACTGGAAGAATTCTTTTCAGGCCACTTGTCATCATATTTCCTTTAAAAAAATAACCTCCATGATCTTAAGCTTGGTCTCATTCTTCAAGAAGGCTAAAGAGGCTATTTAGAAAGGAAAGAGCATATGATGGTCACAGTAGTAACTAGCTTTGTGACTTTGGACAAGTCACTTAATCTATTTAAAATTGACTTGAACATTCAGGCAAATATCAAAATTAGATATAGAGCTTTATAGACTTGGGGAAAAAAAGTTGCTCTTTATGCCATTGCTTTTATTTATTTACTTTTTAGGGCAAAATATTTTTTATTTTATACAACATTAAAGGAGTGCTAAATTTATATGTTTGCATTTATGAAAGGGTGGTGTCGATTTTGAAGCACAGGTTTAGAAGGGTATTATTTCCCAATTATGTAACAAATTGCCATAAATTTAGTGGCATCAAACATCACATCTATGCCATTGTATCTGCTGGTCAGAAGTTCTGCATGGCTTTAAACAGTCTTCTGCCCAGGATCTCATCAGGCTGCAAAGTGTTGGCTTGATTTGGATGCTTGAATAAGGAAGAATCTGCTATTCTTACTCAGATTGAGAGAATTTAGTTGTTGTGGAAGCCGAATGATTGAAGGCCATCAGCACAGGAAGTCACCCAGCTTCCCAGGCTTCTCGATGGGCTCTTTACCATGACTGTTTACTTTTTCTTGGACAGGAGGAGAATCTCTCTCTAGCTCACATATGTAAAAGAACAATCACAGGAGTAACAACACTTCATCTTTGCTATTTTCTATTGATTAGAAGTAAATCAGTTTTCATCTACTCAAAGAAGGGGGACGCACTAGGGCATTATTCATTGGGAGTCATCCAAGGGTGGGTCTATCACAGGGGTGTAAACTGGATGGTCTCTCAAGCAGGCTGTTTACTTAGATGGCAGTGTGACTTGATCACACTCTGGTCTCTAAACCTTGTATATAAGAACCTCCTGAACTTATGAAAAATGCAGGTTACTTAATCTAGATCCATACCTGCTAAATCAGTGTGCCTTAGATCAGGATGAGAGAATCAATGTTTTTCACAAGTTCTCGGGTGATTTTAAGGCATATAAACATTTGTTGATGTTATTACTCCTATTATTTTGTGTTAACTGTATAAAAAGAATGCTTAAAATGAAATGAGGATACCAAAGAAAAAATAAACCAGACTTCATTAAATTACCCACTTTCCTGCTTCATAGGACACTATCAAGAAAATCCAAATTATATATCTGATAAGGATCTATTTTCCATAATATATAAATAATTCTTATGACTCAAAAATTTAAAAAAACATATTACCCAATTAAAAAGTGGAGAATTTGACTATGTAAGTTGTCAACAAGCATACGAAAAGATATTCAAATCATTATTCATTAGAGAAATGCAAATCAAAGCCTCAATGAGATGTTACTACTTCTTAACCACTAGCATAGTGATAATAAAAAAAGTGGAAAATAGCAAGTGTTAATGGAGAAATTAGATCACCCATATATTGCTGGTGACAAGCATTCCCTTCCTGATCAACTTTAATCAAGTTCCTCTGAGCCCTCATCCCCACTAGGCATCATCCTTGACCTGCCAGCCTTAGACTATTGATCCAATTTAGTAAGAATTTCCCACCTTGATCCCTAACTAAATTTTCCATCTGCTGACTCCCTCCTTCTGCCAGTTGGTTACGTCTTCAGCTGCCTCTGTTGTATTGGGAGCTGAGTTCAATGTCTCTCTCCTGTTATAATAATCTTGTAGAAAGTCTTCCCTGGCTATTTAACTCTGCCCTGTGTGTATTTTTATATGACAGTGATGAGAATGCAAAACAGTACAGCTGCTTTGAAGACAGTTTGGCAGATCCTCAAAAGGTTAAATATAGTTTTCCAGCAATTCCACTCTTATGTGTATACCCAAGAGAATTGAAAACATATGTTCACACACAAAACTTGCACATGAATATTCATGGTGTAAGTGTTCATAATAACCAAAAAGTAGAAACTCAAGTGCCTATCAACTGATGAATGGATATAAAAAAATCTAAGTGTATCTGTACAATGGATTGTTAGTCACCCATAAAAGGTATTAATATACACTAAAATGCAGATGACATGAAGACATTATGCTTAGTAAAAAGAAATCAGACACATAAGGTGACATATTATATCATTCCATATATATTTATATGAAATGTCCAGAAAAATTCATGGAGAGAGAAAGAAGATTAGTGATTAGCAGTGGCAAAGGTGGGGAGGTGACTGGCGGAGGGGTGGATACTTACAGATATAGAGTTTTTTTGGGGAATGATGAAAATTAGAAAATGTTGATGGTTGTGAATATACCAAAAGTCATAAAACTGTATACTTTATGAGTGTGAATGTTAAGTTATATGGATTACATCTCAATTTTTTCTTGATATATAAAAGAAGCAATAAGAACACATCATCTTCTAAATGAACTTGCTTCATGTATTTTGGTATGGTGTGTATCTGATTGTTAAAATTTAATATTAATTATGAGGCTAAAAGAGATTATAATAATAGTGTTAATGTTTCAAACAAGAATATAATCTTTTTTCAAGCACTAAACATAACCTGCTGAAGGCATTTTTTAAAAATTGGTTTTGACTTTTTTTAAATTGAGGTAACATTGGTGTATAATACTGTATAATTCAGAGATATAGGAGCACAACTATAAGATCACACACAGTAAGTTTTTAAGGATTCGTATCTCTAAATCATCCATAGTAAAGAGACAGGCAATTATTGTGCATGTGTATGCGCTCAGATTTTCTCAGGCACATAACTTATTTCACTTGTGTTTCTCTGAAGTTTTGTGTTATCTAGTTGGGGGGTAGAGAGGAGGACAAGGCAGGGAAGGAGAAGAAGCAAGGAGAAGAAAAACAATTTTGGAAAAAAAAAAGAAGGAAAAGAAGCAGAAATAGTGCTTAAAGCTCCTCTCTGAGTTCTATGTTAGTGCTTTGATACTGCTTCTGGTTTTCACTAACACCTACTGAAATTAGGCATTTGGGCTGCAAAGCATTCTATAATACACTTTGTAATATTAATCTACTTTTTTACTTGCATATCCACTAGTTTATAAAGAAACTACAAAAGCCAGAGAGAAATACATGTCTTGTACAAGAAAGCAAAGGAAGATCATGAATGAGAGACTGTCAATTAAATGCAGTTAAAGGAGGAGAGGAAGAAATTATGGAAAGCTCAGGATTCCAATGACATGTGGAGATAACCAAGTAGAAGGTATAGAGAGACGCTTTTTAAGAAGATGAATATCTAAGTTCTAAGTCTCGCTTTCTGAGTGATGCTAAAGAGTATACCACTTTTTTCTCTCAAAGTCTGCCAAATGTTGTGGCTGTAATTTTGAGAAATGTGTAAGTAGCAGAGGTAGGGAAGGAGGTAGCGCGTACAAGGTGAGAGGAAGTCCTGTGGGCAGCGAAGTTTCTGGCATATAATGAGGAGGAGAGTGGAGGGGCCACAGAGCAGGGGACGAGCAGTGAGGCAGTATCTCAGCCATCTGAAAGGAACCCTGCCTTTCCCAGTGTGTGCTCTCCTCATCTCTTTTTGCTGTAACTTTGTGAGTCAACAAAGAATATAACTGAAAATATTAACGTTGTGTGTTTCTTACCCTGTCAACTGATTTTTATTATTTTTGTTGTGGTCTTAAGAAAATAATTAGAAGAATTCAATGTCCAAAATAGCACAAAAAGGGATGACATACATCCAGGCAAAAGAACTGGGCCTTGTGCTAGTGTCTCCTTACATGTCCCTCCACACAGTACCCACCAGATACCAACAGTGTGTTAGATGTAGTTGTTTTGGCATAAAAATCAATAAAAGTTGAACTCTGCTATTAAGGAAATATTTGATCTGTATTTGAAGTTCAAACACATACAGCTTAAAGTTTTCAAGTACAGCGTTAATCATATAGCATGGTCTGTGGGCCACTGCTCGTCTACACTATGTTTAATGTGGCAAGATATGTGAGAAATTGAAAATGTATCTTTAAAACTTTCATTGTGCATTTATAGTAATTTTAAATTTCTTGAATATAATGATCAAAAACTGAGATTGCATATCTTTTTTACTTCCTCTTTCTGTGAAGTTACTTGTATTTTGCAAAATTATTAGTTAATGATGACTGGGTTTTAAAAAGTCTGCTCCTTCACCACAGGTACTTTGAAAAGTTCTGCTCTAATAAGACAGGATGCTCTCTATCTATACACATAGGCATAGACACAGGTACACATCTGTAGATAGTATAGAAACATGTTCAGGGTACACTCTAATGAAGTGTCCCTGGAGAGTGAGAAAGACCTCCCAGAAGAGAGGTCTCTAGAGAAAAAATCTCCACAGTAAAGATATTTGTCTTGCAGACAAAGGGAAGAGAGCATTGCAGGGAAGTCCAGAGGCCAAGGAAGCAGGTCTGAGGACAGCAAGGCACTCTGAGAACTGTAAGTAGATCAGCATGGCTGGCATGGGTGCTGGGTTCAAGGATGGAAGCTATTAAGAAATGATATTGTCATATGGCCTTTTCACAAAGTCTGAATTTCATATTACAGCAATGGGTGAGAGTAGCAGGCAGGGAATATAGGTTGTCTTAGTTACTTGGGCTACCATAACAAGATTCCATAGGCCAATGGCTTAAAGAACAGAGATTTATTTCTTGCAGGCCTGGAGGCTGGGAAGTCCAAATTCAAGTTAATAGCAGATTTGATTCTTGATAATGACCCTCTTCCTAGCTTGAGCCCATCACCTTCTCATGGTATCTTTTTCACGTGGCAGAGAATGTTCTGGTGTCTCTTCCTTTCTAACAATGGCACTAATCCCAAAAGGGGGTCCTATCTTCATAAATTCACCTAAACTTAATTACCTCCCTAAGGCTCATTCTCCTAATGCCATCATGTTGGGGGTTAGAGTTTTAATACCATAATGGTAGGGGGACGGGAGCTAACACAAAAATTCAGTTCATAACATAGCTAATGGTTTGGTCATGGTTGGACATCCAGAAGGCAATTGTATGTTCCAGCATGCTACTTGACAGAGATATACCTAGATTCAAAATTTAGCTTGTGAAGTCATCAACCTAAATGTGTTAGTTAAAACAAGAGGTACTAAGATAATGAAGGTAGAGAATAAAGAGTAAATAAAGATGAGACTCCATTATCATAGGAGTCCAAGATGCACATAGCAGAAGAAGAAACTACTTAGGAAGTTATAAGCCACTGTCAGAGAGGGAAGGGGGAAAAGAAGAGAATTCCAGGCATCAGTGCAGGGCTATTGAGAAGCACTGGGAGATTGGTTACACCCATAATTCCTTCTATTGATTGGAAAATTTGCTTAAAATTTTATCATCTGATCATCACAAATGTTGGTGACCTGGTGCTAGAAAGATCTTGACTTGGTTTAGTTTTAGTCCAGGTTTTGCTACTTATTGTGATACCATCAACAAATCATTTAGACCATGGGTCTCACGTTGCCAACTACAAAACCAAAATAATATTTCTAGCCACTTCTCCTTCATAAGATTGTTGAGTACTGAGCAGATCATATGTACTTATTAAAATGTTATGTCTGAAAGTGGTAATATTTTAATAGATTCCTGCTAAGTTGCAACATTTTAAATGAGAAGAGTTTGTTATCATCCATAGTCACAATTATGGAAGATTAATTCTCATTAACTTCTCCCAGAGCTGGAACATATGCTTGGATGATCTCAGGAAATGGCTGTGGTAGAAAGTACAAAACTGGGCATCAAGAGAATATGGAGGAATGACAACAAAGAACAGGGGTTGCCGAAGAAAAAAAAAAATTGTCCAGGGTCGGAATCACTGGGAATAGAATGAGCCATGAATTCACAGCATTCAACCCTGCAATTTAGTGAAAGGGAGAAGTGGTCCTTTGAACCCACATTAAAAAGACATACATTTAAAAGGCACATGCAATAGAATAGGTTCTTTAAAAGAAATAAAAGCTGAAGTGTTGGCACCATCGCACAGATTTTCTAGCATTACATATACATTCTGAAAATAGAAAGGATATTTCATAAAACCTCTTCTCTAGCCAAACAATCAAGAAGCAAGTGGCACAACTCAAACATTTGGATGATAAAATTACTGAACTCAAGAAGAACTCCTTCTTACCCTGGGACCTCCAAAATTACTAGTAACATGACTATAGAAAACATGTCAAATAAACAAAAGTACCAACTTCAGAGACCACAAGTCCCTGATTTCCCTGTGAACATATCAGATGTTTTACAATAACTTGGACAAATGTCTGCTATGTTAAGCAGAGACTGAATAATATTTTTTATTTCTCTTGCTCTGTACCTATCATCCATATATTGCAAAGAAAAGAGAGGCAATGGGTAGGAAAAAATTCAGACTAGCTGTCTTGATGGTCAGATTGGTTCTGATTAAGGAAATTTCTAATAGGGAATTTCCCCAAAAGGGAAATCATTCAGCCTTGGGCATATGGAGCAGAGGGAATTCTTGATGTAGAAATCAGTGAAATAAAGAAAAGAAGAATAGGGACACGCTCTGCCAAGTGAAGGATTCTAACAAGAGCCAAGTTTTCTTCAATTTATTTATTCATTCATAAAGTGAATCCACAACACAATTAACTGACCCCTTTTATGTGCCAGATACATTGCAAGTGTTGTGTAGAGACCAGGAAGGATTTGGACAGGACCCTTACTTTTGTGAAGTTCACAGTCTAGTTGGGAAGAACAACATCAAACAAGTAATTATACCAGGCACCATATGACTGCTTGGATAGACAGTGTGGTGTGGGAGGGAGATGAATGGAAACTCAGTTGAGACTGTGGATACTACATTAATGTCCTCAGCCTCTCCTTTTCCTCAAATTGCTATTTGCCTCAATCACTATGGTTCTCATCCAGCTTCCTTTGATTTTTAACAAAAAAATTGAAAGGTTTGGGTTCCTTCCATGTCAGAAGCTGAAGAAACTTCTTAACTCAGCATAGAATCAAATGTTAGTTCTGGTGGCAGCCAAGCTAATATGTCAAACTAATGACATGAAGAATCTCTAGTTATGCAACACAGAGCGACATTTCAGTCAACAATGGACTATATCTGCAACACACTTCATGTATAGCAAAGGTTTTCGCTAAATTCCTATTGCCTGTTGCCAATGTAGCCATTGTAACGCTGCACCATTTAATGCAAACAGCAGCCTCGTAATGTCATGTTTACCATGTCTCTTGATAGCATTGTTTTTCCATGGGCTTGATTTAATATCATGTTTCTTTGTTCACTGTACCCCCTACACATGCAAAATCCACTGTAAATGTTGCCAGTAAGAAGCCAATTTGGATGATCAATCTGGGAACAAAATAAAAAGCGATTAAGAATTATGAAAGTGGAAAATCACTGATGGTTATTGCTGGCTAGGCAGACATGTCCCATTCCACCATGGCTACAATCTTGAACAAGAACAAAGTGACAAAAGCTGTTAAAGAATCTGATTCACTGAAAGCAAGGACATTACCAAAAATTCTAGAAGAGCCTATATCAGATATAGATTATGTATTGTACCACTCTCTTATCAACTGATAAATCTATTAGGCACAAATTCAGGAAGTTCAGGGCAGATCTGAAAACAGATATATGGAGTGTCTTATATATTAATACTTCCCAATAATACCAGAATATATACTTTTTTTTCACACACCCATAGGTATTTACCAGATAAACCTATCCTGGGCCATAAAACAGGATGCAGAAAATTAAAAAAAAATAAGTAAAAGGTTTCAGGCTTTTACTGTGAATGTTATGAGGATACATTTTGGGTGGTTGAAGTCTCAAGGGAATGGCAAGGCCACTGTGGCAGTTGTTTCCTCCGGAGGGTAAGGGTAGGAGCATGAAACCAGTTAGGAGGTGTCATCATAACACACCAAAGGTAATGATGGCTTTGGAACACATGACAGCTGTCAGAGACTAAGAGTAGTCCAATTTGGGGAACATTCAGGGAAGTGTAGAAGTATTTTAATATTGCAATCACTTGACATAATTTTCATGACAAATAATACAGAAGACATATCAAAAGGGAAGTACTATGTCCTCTGTGACACAACTTGTTTTACTTACCTCAAACAATCATTAATAAACTTTGTACCTTGAGATATTGGTAAAGAGTGATTGCTCCACATTTAATTTCTGTAAATTCAATTATCCTGTTTTGGCAATGAAAGACAGAAGAAGCAGTTGGTAAAAGAGGAGGAAACAAATTAATTAAATTGAAAGACAGCTATCCTCACCACTGTGCCACCAACACACACTAAATTAATTAAATTAGATTACAATTTCTGCCTGCCATTTAATTAAATGACCATGGGATTAAAATGAGTATGCTTTTCCCTAGACCAGTTCCTAAATAAGTATCAGCATAAGGATAATGTTTAAAATCATGGATTATTAATATGACATAGAAACCTACATACAGTTGTCTATATACAACTTAACATTCAATCCGAGTAACAGCATCTGTCCCAATACTGGAGAAAAATTTGACATGCTTCGCAAATTGACAGGTGAACTGTGGGTCTCCAAAAAGATAACTCCCTAAGGATTTTCAAAGTTTGATTATATATTAATATTACTTTACTTACTGATTTTCAAATTATTGGCCAAGTAGCATGTAATTCCATTTGTATTGAGACATAATGCTACTAATACTATGTTCTAGGTACTTTAAATATGTCAACTTATTTAATCCTCATAATTAACAACTCTATAAATGTATATACATACATTCATAACATACATACATATCCTTTAAAGATTTCATTTTAGTTATGAAGGAACCAAAGATATTGCAGTATACCAATGACACACATTTGGTAATAGCAAAGCTTGAGTTTCAAAGCTGCCTGGCTTTGGGGTCTGAACTGCCTAAGACTGGGATATAATACAGTACTATGTGAATGCTTTCATGACTAAAGATAGACTTTTGCAAATTCAGATGGTTACTTTCTTCCAAGTAAAGCAGAAGTTCCTTCTCATCTTTAACCAGTCAGTCTGAAATCAATGAAATTTCTACAGAACTAAATGTCATCTATCTTGATATAGTAATAATCTGAAGAAAAGGAGGGGGCAGTAGACATAGAGTGACTGAAGTTATATGTTAAAAAGAGCCATATGTTTATGAAGACAGATACAAACCTGGCTGTAATGAGAGGTCCCACCTAAGTCAAAATTGACAGATGGTTCTGATAATATGCCTCGGAAAAGTGGTATAAATAGAGGCACCAAATTTGAAGCAATTTGAGATGCTTGCAGACAGTCATACCCACTGTCAAGAAGCCTTCTCCAGAGTCTGGTAAGAGCCATAGGGGACTCTTGCCCTAGAGAAGTGGCAACTCCCCTCCCTCACTTACAGATTTCAGGAAATCTCCAGACATAGCACCATCCACTCTGTGTGACAGGGTTCTGAACTTTGCCAAAAGGTTTGTTACCTTCTCCCCTTGGCTACCAATTGATTTGTATGCTTATAGTATCAAAATGTGAGCTTCCCCTGCCCCTGAATAAATTCATATTGTGGTTACATTTGACTCAAGTAATAAATGAAAGCTTCTTTTATGGAAGTCAGCACTCTAGGGTTCCCAATCCTGATAAAAGACCAAAAAAGTGGTTAAATGAGATCAAAGAAGGGTAGAACATATAGATCCCTAATGTTGAGTAACATACAATGCAAAAGATAAACTTATGTGTCCTCAGGTATGCAGAAGTAACCCTTTCTGGGAATTAATGATCCGTTCGTTCACTAGCCTCCTTGCATCTCCCCACTTCCCCTTCCACCATGTTCCTCTAGACTGTGAACATAGGAAAGAATAGACCGCCACCGTGTTGCTCACAGTAAGACACGGGTTTCCTTGTATAGAGTGCGTGACATATAATTTCTAATGAAGGCTCAAAAACTTGTTAAACAAAGTATTCGAAAGAGAAAAAAGGATAATATCATGTATTAAGTGGCAATTGGATTTGTGTTCTTCTTACATTCATATTTGAGTCAAACATACAATTTTTGCATTAAACAGTAACCTTGAGGAGACTAGGATTTTCTTTTTCTTCAGTTTCAAGGGGTCCCAGGTAATTATACTGTCCTGAAAAGACCCATTGAGGACCTTGGACAAAATCTTCAGATACTTAGTTATCTCGAGGGACAGTTAACTTTAGCTCATCGAAGACAACTTTTGGAAGCAATAGAAGTGCTATTAAAACTAGTAGAAAGTGTTCACTTGATTTTATGTATATGGTACATTTATTGTCTTTGTTGTTGCCTCCACAATAAGAGAAATTATTGATTTTTAGGCTAAAGAGTAATGATAATGAAATAATGAGAGAGAGATCAAATCCTTTACTGACTTCTAATGATTAGCAATAAAGACAGTTAAAGTTCAAGGGTTTTCCCTCTGAGGCAGTTTTTCACCTCAGGGCAATCTTTGCTTCTTTGTGAAACCAAACTGCCTAATTGGTATCCTCCTCTGAAAATCGCCCACACTGGGTCCCTAGAGCCCACTAAGTATCTAGGGCTCCCAGCTATATAGCAATAATAAGGATAAGAAGGGAATAAATTATCATTAAAGACCCACTGTCCTCTAAAGCTGGGAGTTTCGGGCATTTGAAACATCAAAATATGCTGGGTCATTTAATAATTCACTTTCTAAAGCACAATCTAAATTTAATTGAAATGTATGTTGTCATTAGTACTCTGTAGGACACTTAAAATAGAACCACACTCCTAAAGGTAGCTCTTTGAGAAATGCTGGCTTTAGTTTTCCTGAACATTTTTCCCTTCATCTTCATCACTTTGTAATTTATATAGGCTTTAAAACAAAACTATTCGTGTTATCCGATGTAGGGTTTTTGTGTTTTTGTTTTTGTTTTACCCCATAGGCTTTGTTCACTCCCAAATCAGAGGCTTGACCCTAGAACAGAAAGTGAATATACTTGCTTGGCAAATGGTCCTTAATTATATATATGACTATTATGATACATCTTAAATACTATATGTAATACAGTGAATTCAAATGCTTTCCATAGAGTTTATTATTTTTTCCCTCTTACACCATGTGAGTTAGTTTTTCCTTTAACTCTACATAACCATGAGGATTATACTAATTATGCAAAGAATGACCACCTATCAGCTCCAAGTTACATATAACTCGGATTCTTTGGATTTCAAGTAACACAAGTCAGCTTAAACAATTAGGAAAATATTGTCTCATTAAGTGGAAAGTCCAGAATCTGGACAAATTCCAGGTTTGGTCAGCAACTCTATGTTCATTACCCTATGTTCATTACCTTTCTCCTCTCTGCGAAATTCAGTATCAGCTTCCTTCATCCAAAGACTGGTTCGCCTTGCATACCAAGATAGTTGACAGTGTGAATCTGGTCTTTATTTTCTCTTGCTTTTGTGAAGAGGGAGGGGGAGAGAGAGAGAGAGAGAGAGAGAGAGAGAGAGAGAGAGAGAGAGAGAGATAAAGAAAGAAACTTGCCCCCAGGCAAGGTCTTTGCTGTCAGACTGACTGAGCCATCTTAGACCCCAGGTCAATCACAGCTGTCAGGGGAATGCGGTTGGCTTAGC
The DNA here is from genome assembly GCA_004024925.1 of Scalopus aquaticus. Classification (NCBI taxonomy): domain Eukaryota; kingdom Metazoa; phylum Chordata; class Mammalia; order Eulipotyphla; family Talpidae; genus Scalopus; species Scalopus aquaticus. The sequence continues at coordinate 83,543 of PVIJ01000080.1, read as the reverse complement.
CTTTCATTAACAAATATGGCGGCCACTAGCCACATGTGGCTGTTGAGCACTTGAAATATGACTGACTCAAAATGACATGTGCTAGAAGTGAAAAAGATACACTGGCGTATAAGAATATATTACTTTAACCCTTTCCATAATTGATTATATTTTGAGAAGATAATCTTTTAGGTATGTTGGATTATATAAAACATATTAGTAACATTAATTTTACCTTCTTTTTATTTTTTTTAAATGTGACCATTAGAAATTTTTAAATTACACACATGGCTCTTTATATTTCTATTGGATAATGCCACCTAGAAATCAGGATTTCCTCTGGATTGGAGGGCAGGTACATACTTAACAAAATTCAGGGTTTTCTTAGAAAGAGAAAGGGGAGAATTGTTGAATAAGCTGCCATATGGTCTATTTCATCTGGAGAACTATTCCTTTAATTACTCTCTTGCTAGTTTTATTCAAATTTTTAATTGGTAGCTGGAGGATATAAGAACATCAGTAGCTACATGTGGGTTTCATCTGGGACCAGAACAGTTTTTCTCCAAGCATTCTAAACCAACCACTCAGCTGTCTGGGGGTTTTGAGATAACAGAGATTTCAAAATACTGTTCCTAACTTAATGTAATAAATTCAAATGTTGATTTATAATGATGCACACCTGAAACTCATATAATGTTCTAAAGCAATATTAATTACTTCAATAAAAATAAACAATAAATACTGTTCCTGATTCCCCTGTAAGCCCATTGATAATTGGGAACAAAGCTACATCTGAGTTCTCTTCCACTACTTAATTTCATTTTGTTTCATCTTCAAAATTTATTCTGTTATTAAGGCTAGATATGAAACAGCCCAAACATGCTATGGCGGCAAGAGAATTTTCCATGGACATTGCTTACAGCTGATGCATGTTACAATTTCTTTTCCCCTCTTTTGTTTTCTGTCTCACACTCATGTAGCAGGGCTCTTCCACACATAGCTTCTTGTGAAGTAATCCTTGTCTCTCTGTGCCCAATTGCACAGCTAGTGGCTGCTTGCCCTAAGAATGAGGATTCAAAAAGGTGTTGAATAAGAGAAGGTCAATAAAAATCAGTGAAGAAAAATCAGTATGCATTCTGAACAAATTGCTTATCGTGGTCAAGATAACCCATTATAAAGTGAAAACACTTCTTTTGAGAAAAGTTTTTCCTGTCTTCATTTGTGATGTATGGGCAGGGCAAGACTACGTTCTGTTTTAGAGTTAACTACACCCAGAGCTGATACTCGAGGTGCACAGCAGCACAGGCTAACCCAGGAGCTACAATATTGAAATACTTCTGTAGTGCTCCATCACCAGCACTGCCCCAAACTCCCAGATATCCTTCTTGCCACTCTGGCTCTCCAGGCCTCTCCCTGAAATCCTACAGGAAAATGCTAACAACTCCTGGCACAGAGGAGGCCTCCAGGATTCTGGCACGCTTTCAATCAACCCCATTCATTTTGTTCAATGTTTTGACCTGGCTTAAACTGTTGATTAGTTTCCCTCCCAACAAGGAGACAGAGGAAAACAAACTGTTCAGTATGAAACTTAGAAGGCCACTCAATTCTTTCTCTCTGATGACTGAATCAAAATTATTGGCTTATTATTATTATTAATGCCACCCCACCACCTATGTGAACGTAGAGACTTACTTTCTCTGACTCAGTTTCCTGATGGGTGAAAAGCAGCAATAATAATTCCTGCTTCATAGTCATGAAGATAAAAAAAAGAGAGAGCAAAAGCGGAAAGCACCCACCCTTTCCCTCAGATGATCAATATTCAGTTTTTGCCAAATTAGAATTTGGAAAGCTGGAGAAAACTGCTTGAGAAGAACCTTTGTAACTTTTTATTGGGAAAAAAAAAATACAGCAAAAAAATGCATAAATCATCAGTTTTATGAACTGCCAAAAAGGGAATATTTATAACCAGCACCCCCTACTTCCTTCCCATCACTCAGTCCCCAATAGCTCTCAATGCCAAGTGGACCACATGGTTTAGTAAGGAAACTGAGAAGACAGAAATATTTGGACGGGTTTTAATGTCGAAAAACCCTCAAACAAACAAAAGATTTAAGTGAGTTGTTCTCTGGATTGTATAGAGAAACTGTGATAGATTAAGGAAAGGACAGTTAAAGATTAGCACAAAATAGTTTACTTACTCTGCAAATCTGTGTTGACTTGCTGGCATGGGGAACAGAGCTTTGTTAGGGATTGTAGCATTTACAAACACAGTCCCTATTTTCCAGGATTTTTTTTTTTTATTTTTACATACAAGCTGGGGTACAGGCCAGAGGCGTGGGGCGGCGAGAGGGTTCACCAGAGCCAGAGTGGGGATCAGAACAGGCAGATCAGAAATACACTGCTGAGGGGAGCAGCGGGCGAGGCAGGAGAGGTCTGCCGCGCCATGTGGGATTCTCCCCGGCCGGGCGTCGAACTCGCGTCACCGCTGTCGACAGCTCCACAGCGCAGCGCTTAACCGCTGCGCCACCAGGGAGGCCCCTATTTTCCAGGATTTTTACAAAAAGAGTAGCATTCAAAAATGGGGAAACCCTCACTTATAACAGGACTATAAGGAAACCAAATAGGAGGGAGACACTCAGCAGGTGGAGCAGGGGGGCGGGGGGAGGGGAGGATAAGGGCACAAAATGGAGTAGAAAAGAACACAAGGGACCACGGAGATGGATCACTGGTGAAGTGGTGGTGGGTTACCCAAGGGGAATACAAAATGTAAAAGACATAAATAACAATAAAAATATATTTTTAAAAAATGGGGAAACCCAGTATCGGGGACTCAGGGAGCAGTCTGGCTTCCCCTTGTCTCCAGGTGCAACCTAAGCCAGGAGTGGAGAATTGAACTTTTGGAAAAGTCTTCAAGTGCCAGGCAAGACTATGTCAGGGGACAGACAGAGTCACCCCACGTTTATGGGGTAAAAAGGCGAACACGTTCTTATTGTGGAGGATGGACTGAGGAACAAAGACACTTCACAGGAAATGAACTAGAAGGCTTTGAGAACCAGTCTATGCGATGGCATATTAGAATCAGCCTGAGGGGCTTATTTTTATTTATTGTTGGCCCAGCTGCAGGATTTCTGACTTGCTGGGTCTAGGGCAGGATCTGAGAATCTAGATTTTGAACAAGGTCCTAGGATGCTGTTGTTGCTGCTAGTCTAAGTGTCAAACTTTGAAATCACAGGTCTGAGTGAGCCAATGGTTCTCAGCCTTCACTAAATGTTAGACTTGGAAGAGTTTTAAAGCCCTTGACACAACCCCATCTCCAAAAGAGATTAGGATTTGATGAATCTAGGAAAGAACCTGGATATTGATGTTTTCTAGGAGTCATTCTATTTTGTAAGCACACTTGCGACTGCTGTCAGAATTACCCAGGGAGCTCATGAGGCAGATTCCCAGGCACCTCTCCAGGGCATGAGGAGATAAGGAGGAATCCTGGCTTCCTGTGTTTACTCTTCAGAGACTGGTCATTCTGATGCAATCTCTTCTCATGTAGCTTTTGGGAAATTCTCATCTGGAAAGAGACGTGAGAATATAAATCCCTGCAGAATGTAAGCAAGGCAATAGAGGAGAGGTCTAAGGATTTGTTGCATGCTTAGATGGGCAGATCAAGGGGAGGGATGGAAATCTACCTAAAAAGTCACCAGAAATCTTGAATGGCAGGCAAGGTTTTGCCACAGAAGTCTGATGATGGCACAATTAGCTGTTAGAGGGCAGGAGGAGGGACACCCTAGATACCCTAAAACTGCCTGCTCCAAATAGTTTCTTCCATCTGATGCATCAAGACAAAACATACTCTAATGCATAAGACCATCAGCAAAAAATGACTTTAAGACAATTAGTGTGCAATAAAGACAAGAGAAAGAATGTAGAGCAAATAGTTTTCAATTAATCACCCCAAATTACCCATTCCCTCATGTTAAATGCCCAGGCAAACAGGATTGGCTCAAAGCAGGCCACTGAGGCCCAAAAGCTTGTCACAAGTCTAAGCCACCTTCTGGAGGGGACCTATAGGGAAGGGACAGAAGGGACCAGCAAGTCTGAAAGGAAACAAGCAAAATCAAAATGCAAGATCAAGGTGCCATTGTCAGCCTCCCTTTGGTCTCTCACCCATGTCTCTGTCTCTTTTAAGTGTCTCCTCCCACATCCCCCAAGTCCCTGATACAAGTCCAGACTGAAAAGTAAGTGTAGCTTCTTCATGCCTCTCCATTCCATGTGCCTTCTCCAGGTCTTCTTCTTGATCTCCTTCCTTCCTTTCCCAGTCTTCTCTAGCTTTTTCTCCCTACCTAGCTCTACCCTTTCTTGGATTGGGGCAGGGAGCCTGGAACCTCCACTTTCCCTGGGGATAACCCTGACTTGGGTCACTTCTCTTCTAATCATCAGCCTGACACCTCAGGACACCCTATCTTGTCAGACCATGAACATCAATGGAGCCCCAGGTTTCTGACACAGGATGACAACTGTTGTTGCTCAGTGAGAGCAATAATGACCTCGGCAGCCTCATGTCTGGATTGCCCTCTTGGGTAAATGATACAGAAAGCCAAATTGTAATCAGAAAAGTCACTGGGTAGGCATGGAATCAGAGCAAAGCAGTTAATTGTGTGTCTCAAATGTTTAGAAACAGCAAGTTGTGGAAAGTAGCCACATCCTTCTCTACCAGTAGATGTTCGATGAGATTGAGAAGACCCCTCCTTAAGGACAGTTCCTAATGGGCACAGCCAGTACTTGTCTAGTGATCTGCCATGTTCATGCTCCACTATCAGCAGACTAATGAACCCATTCTTTAAAGACTTAAATACCCTCAATCCAAGTCTCATCTCATTCACCTATGGGACGCTATTTTGTATTCTCTCACTGAGCAAGTAGGTTTCTAACAAAGTAGTTCCAAGAGGACTTCATTTTCCTAATTTTTTCTTTTCTGGAGTGATTCCTTGACTTTACTGATGCCATGCAGAGCTCATTTTCATTCTTTTGGCAATGCTTGGACTCTTCATATATCAGAATTAGAGGCTGATATTTAATTAAGTATTCTGGTTTTTTGTATTTTTTTGAAAAAACATAATTTACTTTTAGGATTAAAAGAGACCCAGTTAACAAGGAGCACATGATGTCTTTATACTCAGATCATGAGGCAACAATGGCAGGGAAACCCTTTACCTACTAACCGCTTCCTTAAAGAGCAGGCAGACAATTGCAATTAGAAGGAAAAAATCAGGTTCTGCAAGTGCGCATGCTAGTCCAAACTAGCCGAGGGATGGCAAGTGTCCTGGCCGTACTTTAGGTTTTGTATTTTTGTTATATTGAGAATGAAGCAGCTCTTTGTGAGAACCAAAAGTAGAACAAAGCATTTTTATCACTCTCAATACAGATAACAAAAGAAATAAATCCAACTACAGCACTTGGTTGACCTTTCTTGGGGGGAGGAGTAGAGAGGGAAGCAGTTGAATGTAGACTCCCCAAATGCATATTTGTTGCTTGGTAATATAAGAAGCAGTTTTATGCTAGAGCGGGGAGAAGCTGCAGATGGGGAGGACTAAATCTGCTTTCAATGGGAACAGACAGGATGTATCTTCTCCCAGCTCTTGCTACTTTCCTATTTATGGCAGGCCTTCTGAGTGATTATGCTCAGATTCTTATTTAAATCCAATTAAATCTGAGGCTTGAGTAAACACACATGTATATCATCCAGAGGATAGTATTAAGGGATTCTGCATTTAGGCCAGAACAGCTGTATCTTTTCTGCTATTTAAGATTTGTTCTTACTACCTTTGGGGGGAAAAATTGGCAATAAATATTGGAGGTTTTAGTTTCAGACAAAATCAGTATTCCCCTTTTCTAGTCTTTTCCACCTTCTAGTGTAGGTTATACTGATTGTCTTAAAATACATTCTGGTGGAGTCTTGCCCCTTCCAGAGACTCCCCATTGTTCATAGATTAAAGTCCAACCCACCAGAGGGACCCCGTTTCATAATCTGGTCCTCCCTGACACTCCCACTGCATACTTTGCCACAGTTCTTCCCATCCAGAATTTCTCATCAAATCCAAACTCCTGCCTTTGTCCTACTTCTCAGCTATTTCGCACCTGCATGCTCTACTGCCTTGTTTATCATGCCTAAGAGTGGAGATTATGCACATGCTGGAGCAAAACTACAATCTGTATTACAGCTCAAATACTTTGTTAGTCATAAGACTCCTGGCAAATTACCTAACCTCTTTATGCCTCCATTCTCTCTTTTCTAGAGCAGGAAAGTTGTTATTCATCTCACAAGCTAGTAGTATTAAATAAATTAACCTAGTGTAGTACCTGGCACATAGAAAGGGCTTAATATTGTTAACTTCTATGGCCTCCCTGGTGGCGCAGTGGTTGAGCGCTGCGCTGTGGAGCTGTTGGCAGCTCACGATGCGAGTTCGACGCCCAGCCTGGGAGAATCCCACATGGTGCGGCAGATCTCTCCTGCCTCGCCCGCTGCTCCCCTCAGCAGTGTATTTCTGATCTGCCTGTTCTGCTCCCCATTCTGTCTCTGGTGAACTCTCTCGCCACCACACGCCTCTGGCCTGTACCCCAGCTTGTATGAATAAATAAGTAAAAAAATAAATAAATAAAATATTGTTAACTTCTATTTATCCCACAAAACTAAGGCTAAACATTATTTCCTCTGGGAAATCTTCTATGAAAAAGTCTCCCCTCCCCTGTCAAAGACAATTGATTTATTTAATTTCCCCAGTGTGCTTTATATTATCTCCTATTATTGCATTTATTTCCTTCAACACACGCTCTCTCACCCCCACCTGCATTTAAACATGTGTCTGTGTGTGACTGATCCTCAACTGGTTTGTGAGCTCTAGAAGGGATGGTCCTCCATCACAATTACCTTATGGTCCCTTAAGGTAGCGAAGTAATCTGTATGTGGTAGGTGTTTAATAAATGTCCAGTGAAAGAATAAGGAGCCATATTTCTTCCAGAAAGAAGATGGTTGAGGACTACCCTGTTGAAGAGCAAGACTTTAAATTTGCAATCCTTACATACTCACTCTGACAGAGTAAACCAGAAAAGATCATCAGACATCACAAGACTTCAGCTGGCAAACATTTTCGCATTTTATGGGCATATATGTGGAGTTTATTAATTGATTAATCAATAGAAACTAAACTTGGAGCATAATCATCCTGAGAACAAACTAGGAGACCTTGGACGAGCCACTTAATATCAATAACATCTAATTTTAAAACTAGGAGCAATAATATATTATATGCACTCCCCACCTCGGGATGGAGGTGGGGCTGTTAGAAAATGGGAGAATTTAATTTTTGTAGACATTTCTGGAATTGTAAACTGACAGTGATAAGACAACTCTCAATAAGAAGTTTTGTCCCTCATCCCCCAAGGAATATTTGGTACCATATGGAGATATTTCTAGTTGTCATAACTGGGAGCATATTACTAGTAGAGGTCAGTGATCCTGGCAAAAATCTATAATGTGCAGGACAGTCCCCAGGTGCCCAACAGAGAATTATCAGACTCAATGTCATTAGGGCTAAAACTGATGAAAAATACAAGATTATATCTCCTACCATTCATTTCTGTTAATACATGTTCTTATATCTTTGTTGAAGGTCATAAAAGATGATTACAAGTTTTGCAAATTACAACCTGAAGACTCGTGCATTTATTGAATTGTAGTTTTTCAGCATGTCATTCTCTGCCATCTTAATTAACTAGCTGCTAATAATGATCCAGGGATTGTTTTAAGCACTTTACCTGTGTTAACTCATTTAATCCTACAGACCACCCATGAGGTTAGTCCTATATCACCCATATTTTATAGATGAGGAAAGTGAAGCAAAGTCATCAAACTGGGTTTGAATTTAATCTTCCTCCAGGCATAGTATAGCCAGGTAACGTTATCTCTGTGCTGGGTCCTCCATTGGAAATCATCTGACGTACTATTTTAAATGCTTTTTAAGCTTATTTGATGTTCCTTTCATTGTCACCTTTGGCAGAGAGATTGACTCTGGTTAACCGAGTCTTCTTTACAGAGAACGTGCTGAGTTTGAGGGGTTTGCTTGGAGAGGAAAGCTGCAACAATACAGAAAAGGATGTAAGAAAATAAACCTCTTGAGAATTTGAGATTTGAGTCTGGTAATCTCTGTAAAAACACTTTACAAGTTGCAAGGCAGTGGTTTTCAAACTATAATGTATTTAAGGATTACCAAGGGAACTTGTTAAAAATGCTGATTTCCCAGCATCACCCTCAGAGATTTTGATTCAGCGCACCTAGGAGGCTGCCCAGGAAACTGCCTTTTTAACAAGTTTCCAGGTAAACTGGATGCAGGTAATCCAAGCACCTATCTTGAGAATCACTGGACATACACTCAGGTCTCGGGACAAGAGCTGGCTAGTCTAAGAAGGCGACTTGGGTTTGTCTGCGCATTAATTCAAACCGCCTGGGTGGGAATTTAACGCTCCCCGGTCTGGTTCCTAGTAACTCCCTAGCTTTGAGCTTAGGAGCTAGTTTGAGAGCTCTCTGAGCTGTGAGGACACAGAAAGGAAAAGAAAGGAGTTGGGCAATTAAACCACCTTCTAGGGAGGTGATTGTTTCTCTGTGGACATTGAAGGAGCTGTCACTGAAGCCCCTTCTTCCTGCACTGTCTCTCTAATTGGCTATTGTGGCTAGCATTCTGCCCCGCGGGAGTTTAACAGAAAAGAGGAGAAAGAAGAAAAGGTCACCAAATAATTTAGAGCAGGAACAAAGAGAAGCCGGGCTCATTTCCACCAGCTCAAGTAAAGCCCAGATTGGTCTCTTTCCCCAAGGTCCTCTTTCACACCATCTCTGCGACCTTTCCCCTTTTTCTTTTCTCCCTCGAAGAGACCAATAAACACAGGTTGTCTGGGCAAGCAGAACTTTACAATCATCCAGAGAAAATTCCAATAGCCCAGAATTCTGCCCTGAAGTAATGTGCTATTGCAAAGTGGTGGTGTTCTCAACCATCTTGCTGAATCACATTCTCTGGGAGAATACCTGGCAGGACTCTTTCATTCTGAACATCTGAGATCCATTGAGTTACTTTAATTTTGATACCTGAGCATTATATTACCTGTTAACAGTGTATACTATAGTCAACTCATCTTTCATTGAACTAAGTAACTTAAAGTCATGTCAGCAATAAAGTAATATAGTGACTAAGATTACCAGCAAATCACTAGCTTGTGTGATCTTGAAGGTTACTTTACAGTTCTAAACTGTGTGTACTAATCTCCGAATTTTTTATTATAATATGACTCTAGTACATACACACACCCACACATACATGCACATATACAGACACTTGGATGGATGGTTGTGACCACCAGATGAACAATACATGTATATATTGCCTCATTCACAATAAGCCTGCAAAAATATTTGTCTCCATTATTTATCTTTTCCCCTGAATTACTAATGTTTGATATTTTAAACCTAGTGTCTGCACCAAAATTAGCAGAAAAATACAAAGAGAAGAGAAACTATAAAAAATAAGTGTTTTCAGCTGATTAGCACTGAATTTCAGATGCTCATAGCACACTGTGAGCGGAATAACAGATGAACTCCATCCAAAGGGAAGTACACTAAACATGAGAACCAAACAGGCAGAGGGAACAAGATAAATCACTCAGTTGCTTACCACACACATTGTGATATATTGGATGTGGAGTTGAAGTTTCTAACCAATAGTTGACCTCCATTTCTTGACTAGTTTTGTATTTCCAGACTGCAAACAAATGATTCTATGAGCAGAAAAAATATATACGTGATAGGCTGGAGGGCAAGTTCAAGTGCGCCAGAATACCAAGGGCACTGGAGATGGTGTGCGCTTGGAGCAATCTGCGTGGGAAACCCCCTGAGAGCAGAGCTGCTGACAGCGGCTCATTCACATGCAGTTTCCACTGGGTAAAAATCAGTGAGTAGCCGTCCCCAGTCAGAGCAAGGCTACTAAGCAACTTGTCTCCCAATGAGGGACCAAGGAAAGAAAGCCTGGATTTTAGAAACAAAAGAAAACCAAAAATCTCTCCTGAGCAGAAATAATGATGCAACCTATTTTCTCCTTATGTAAATTAACCTTCAGACTGGTTCACCCTAACCTGTTATCACGACTTAAAGAACATGTTGCAAAATTATAAAATAATCTCAAGCAATGCCTTAAGTTATTGTTAATAAATTTTACATTCAAGTGGGATCTGGTACATTGAATCATACTGTATGTGTCGCCGCTTAATTGGGTATCTAAATGGAATTATCTTTGACTAATAGTTTTAGCAACCTATTTAGCCAATTTTTAGTTTTAGACTAGAAATTGCTTTATTGATCTTCATATTTTATGTCATACTTGCTTATGGTGAAAATTATTTTTGAAGTAGTTCATGCAAAAATGGTAACAAAGAATAGTTGACTGGCTTGTTAGAGCTTATTTTGAGTCCCAGTACATCTGTGCGTGTTTGCATGTTCCTTGTATATCCACTTGAGAATGTTACAGATGCACCTACCTGAAGGATAGGTGCCATTTTCCTCTTCCCCACTTACCTGCAGTGACTTGTGTTCTAAGTCCCAGCATGTCGTGAATTGGACTCCTTGAAGCTACTGGGAACTAAAGGCAGAGCTAAGTGGTGAGGGGAACCTATATAACGTGGTAGGCAGGCGGACTTGGGCTCTCTCTTTTTTGGCTTTGACTTGCTCCTAGTGACTGCTGGAAGGAGACACTGGGAAAGACTTGAAGGAGACACTTGGAGGAGAGATGTAGAGACACAAGGAAGAGATCATTGGAAGAGACACATGGGTGAGAGACACCTGATGAGGCAGTTCCTGGTCCTTAGCAGAGCCAGTGGCCACTATTATCTTGATCTCATTGTGGATTATGTGTTAGATTTTGAATTTTGACTCTTTCCGTCCCAGCTCCCTGGGAACTGCCCAACTCCTTTCTTGTGGGTTCTTGCCAGGCATACTTTAGACTTGTGACAAGCTTTAGGACCTCAGTGCTTCCACTTTGGGTCAACCATGTTTGGCTAGGCATTTGGCCACAAAGAGGATGGGTAATTTGGGAGGCTCTATTGGGAATCTATTATTGAAATCCTTTTTAGCGCTCTCTCTCTCTCTCCCTCTTCCTTCCTTCCTTCCTTCCTTCCTTCCTTCCTTCCTTCCTTCCTTCCTTCCTTCCTTCCTTCATTCCTCCCTCCCTCCCCCCTTCCCCCCCTCTCTCCCCACACCAATTCTACTAAAAAGTCTTTCATACTAAGTTTTTCCTTTACCTTTGTGCATGCAGATGACAGAATCCCATCTGGAGTGTGTACCCCTGAATAGTTTGTGGTCCCTGGGTAACCCTAAGTCACACACTAATAGGAAGACACAATGAAATGTTCTCTTGTTCTAATTATTAATTATATTAATGTTTGTTAAGTATTATTTGTGTATATAGAACATTGTACTAAACAGTAAGTTTGAAGGGGGTGCCATGGCACAGCAGAAAATTCCCCCATCCCACCTGGGTTCTTCTGATGCTGGACTGATAGACAAACTAATATCAGACAGATTAGCAGAAGAAAAGATAACTTTTAATAATATACATATAGAGAATTTACATGGCTGTAAATTCTAAAGTAAAATGTAGGTGGACCAGGGAAGTAGATTCTCTCTCTCTCTCTCTCTCTCTCTCTCTCTCTCTCTCTCTCTCTCTCTCTCTCTCTCTCTCTCCTCCCTCTCTCTCCTGTGTTTAAGAATGTAGAGCATCAGGGAAAGAAGAGAAAAAGAAGAGGGAGATTTCACATAACCGAGAGGAGGTGACCTTACCTTTCTACTCAAAAAGTAAAAACATGATTTTTTACACAAAAGGAGGACATGTTTACTGAAAAACTTACACCTGGATGATCCCCCAATCTATATTCTTCCACATCATATAAAGGAGGATCAGTGATTGCTTCTTTATTTGTGAAAAATACAACTGATTGAAATAAGGGCAATGATTTAGAAGCTCCCTGGGACCTTAAAAATTGCTCTTAACTTAAAATATTCTGCATTCTGAAGAATATGCAGTGGAATAAGGACAGTTTGTTCAACAAATGGTGCTGGGAAAACTGGATGACTACATACAGAAAAATGAAACTAGATTACTACCTCACGCCATGCACGAAAACCAGTTCAAAATATATAAGAGACTTGGACGTAAGACCTGAAACCGTAAAATATGTAGAAGAAATTGTAGGCAAAAGAACACATGACATACATCTTAGTAACATTCTTAAAGACACATCCCCAAAGCGAAGGAAGTGAAGGAAAAGATAAATAGCTGGGATTACATAAAAATAAAAAGCTTCTGTAGAGCAAAAGAGACATTAACCAAAACTAACAGACACCTACCAACTGGGAAAAGATCTTTGCACACTATACAACCGATAAAGGACTGATAACAAAAATCTACAAGGAGCTCACACAACTCAACAAAACAAAGTCAACAATCCAATCAAAAAATGGGCAGAAAAGCTAAAAAGAAGAAAAGCAAATGGCCAACAGGTATATGAAAAAATGTTCAACATCACTTATAATCAGGGAAATGTAAATAAAAAACCACAATGAGATACCACCTCACACCAGTGAGAATGGCGCACATTAAAAAAACAGGCAACAACAAATGCTGGCGAGGATGTGGAGAAAAAGGAATGCTTCTACATTGCTGGTGGGAATGCAAATTGGTCCAACCACTATGGAAAGCTGTATGGCGGTTCCTCAAACTGCTAAATATGGAGCTTCTGTATGACCCAGCAATACCACTTTTGGGAATCTACCCAAAGGACACAAAAACACTAATCCAAAAGGATACATGCACCCGTATGTTTATTGCAGCACTGTTTACAATTGCTAAGATATGGAAACAACCCAGATGTCCAAAAATAGATGACTGGATCAAGAAGATGTGGTACATATATGCAATGGAATACTATTCAGCAGTCAAAAAAGATAAACACATGCAATTTGCAGCAACATGGATGGAGTTAGAAGGGATCATGCTCAGCGAAATAAGCCAGAAAGAATGAAAAAAATGTCAAATGGTTTCACTTATTACAGTAATCTAGAGAAACCAAATTGAGAGATATTCAGTGAGGGAGGGAGAGAATAAGGGTTCAAAACGGGAGAGAGGGGAGCACAAGGGACTGTGGTGATGGTTCATAGGTGAATTGGTGGTAGGTAACCCATGGGGAATACACTATAATGTAAAAAATGCAAATAATAATAAATATATATTTATTAAAAAATAATAATCTGCATCTTTAAGTAATGGTAATAGACTTCTCTATATTTTGATTGCTTTTTAGTTCCCAATACCAGGGTCACATTTATTGGAAGAAGATTACTCTGGGCTTATTGAGAAAAACCTTTTGACCCTTTTGGAGAAATTGATCCCACAGAGGAAAAGGAAGAATATATTCCAAGAAATAACACAAAGTTCAACCACTGAAAGAATAATTTTTAATGGAAGAAATAGATTTCAAGCTGATGGAAGGAGCAGTGAGGATGTTCTTAGTTATATATAATAATTATGAAAATCACTAGTTTCAAATTACTGAGTTAGAATATCACTCATAACTTTTGCTGGGATGGGATAAGAAGTATAGTGAGATTGTTAAAGAATTAGAATTCCCAAGTAGAAATGGGATATATATATATCCCATATCTATATATATATATATGGAACACACACACACACACTCTCACACACATTATTCTTACAGTGCCTCAAAGATAAGGACCTATGTTGAAGCAGAATGTATCTTACCCACTGGGAAGTTCTACACATCTGACATGTTCTTTACATGACTTTGTATAGTAGGGAACCAAAATCTTCAACATAATATGAAAAAATATTTCCCTACAAACATAACTACAGCATATATAATATGACATACTTTGTAGAGCAATGGACCAAAGCAAACTGAGTGGAGATGAAACCCCAGCCTGTATACACACTGGTTTACTTGACGTTGGGCAAGTTAGCTTTCTCCAAATTGAGGAAAATATCACTAACAACATACAGTACTCTGCCGAACCATGTTGGATCCTGAGACAAAAGGAAGAACATATGCTCCTATATACACTTATCAAAATACCTTCCCATATTTGAGTCAAGTGGAAAATAATTACTAGAAGCTCTCCAGTGAAAAAAGCACACTGATCTGTAAAACTCTGCATTGCTCAATCTGTTCAACCCCCATAAACCAGCTGGTGGGGGACGTGCAGACTGGGAATGACTGTTCCTGTTGCACAATAGAGGATTGTTAAACAAACAGCCTGTTTTAATTTAAACTTATGTTTTATTCTTTATGGAGTTTTTGCATTAATTTTGATTTTTCAGAAATAATGTTCAAATGTCCTATGTGTGGAATACTGAGATTTTTTTTTATATCCCCTTAAATTCTGTACCTGTGCTGAACACATACCTTGCCTCACCCTAATTTTGGTCCTGAAAATATCGACTTTGAAGAACTATTAGGGATAAAGATGATCAAATAGCTTCACAAGTTTGATGCTTAAATTATTAATGATCACTATTATTTTACAAAAAGTACAGAGATTCTGCAGAACATGTTATTGGGAAAGCCCTGGAGTGGCACTGTGAGTGAGAAAAAATTGCAGTTTAGTAAAAGGGTAGCTTGAAAGGGTAGACAGTGAGTTCTGAGGTCAGCCTCTAGATCCTGATGACCCTTTCCCAAAATGTACAGGAAAAGGGGGCTGGCTCAGCTGGGATTTTTGTTCTTTTAAATTCTGAGGACCTTCTAGTACATCGCAAGCCAATCTATCTTCTGATGCCCACCAGTCACTTTCAACTCCAACAATTACAATCAGCTGTTAGTCTTAGAAATAAAAATATTTTCTAAGTACTGCATTTACCAAGAAACTATTGAAAAGCTCTGATTCCCCCTTTTATGACAGCCTGCTAGACTGTACAAGAGACTTTTTATCTCTGACTGGGTAAGTTTGCTCACTGGCCCAGTATCTATTCTCAGTGCACAGACTTGGGGATTTCATTTTTTTTTAAATTTACTAGAGTAACAACATCATACAAATGTCAGGTATACAACATGACAAATAACATTTGTATATACTACCTATGTTCACCCCAGAAAAATATAGTTTCTATCCTTTACCATACAGTTAATCACTTTTAACAAATTCATCATTCCCTTCTGGAAACCATTATTTTATCCTTATAGTCAAAGAGTTCTTGTTATTTGTTTGTTCACTAGTATTGTTTCTTTACTTCCACTTATGAGTGAAATAATACAGTGTTTATCTTTGACTTATTTCATTAAGTGTAAAACCTTCTCAGTCCATCCAGATTATAGCAAATGACAGAATTTCAGACTTTATAGCTGAATAGTATTCCAGTGTGTGTGTGTATATACATCCTATCTTCTTTATCTACCAATGGGCAATTAAGTTGTTCCAACTCTTGGCTATTTGAGTAATAGTGCAATGAACATGGGAGTATATCTCTTTGAATTAGTGTTTTCATATTCTTTGGGTAAATATCCAGACATGATATAAGTGGATCTTGTGGAATTTCTCTTTTCCATTTCTTTTTTTTTTTTTTAAAGATTTATTTTTTATTTATACATACAAGCTGGGGCACAGGCCAGAGGTGTGAGGCGGCGAGAGGGTTCACCGGAGACAGAGCGGGTAGCAGAACAGGCAGATCAGAAATACACTGCTGAGGGGAGCAGCGGGCAAGGCAGGACAGAGGTCTGCCGCGCCATGTGGGATTCTCCCCGGCTGGGCGTCGAACTCGCGTCGCCGCTGCCGACAGCTCCACAGCGCAGCGCTTAACCGCTGCGCCACCGGGGAGGCCTCTCTTTTCCATTTCTTGATGAATCTCTATACTGTTTTCTGTAATGAATGCACAAACTTACATTCCCACCAGCAGTGTGAAAGGATTCTCTCCAACACATATTGTATCTTGTCTTTTGAATAACTGTCATTTAAACAGGAATGAGGTGATATTTCATTGTTGTTTGATTTGCATTTCTCTAGTGATAAAAGGTAGTGAAGATCTTTTCAAGTGCCTATGGCTATTGGTGTGTCTTTATTGAAGAAGGATCCATTCAGACACTCTGGAACCTGCGGATTTTCAATCCCCCTCTGTGGGGGAAGCATTACTTCCTGCTAAATCTTGACCAAAAGCATTGCCTTTAACAGTGCAGTACCTGAGGAGGTAACAGAGGCAGTACCTGAGCTTTTTCCTGCAGCAGCAACAGCAACTCAACAACTTTCCTATTGAACCACCTCACAGGCAACATGACTAGAAATACCAAAAATAAACTAACATGATACCACCTACTCCTGCCTCACCTCTGAGAATGACACCCCAGGGTAATTTGATGGCAGGCACAATAAAAGCATCATTGTACAGTTAAGTTCAACAAACGTTGAAAAATTAGCACACCAAAGTGTTTCTAACGATCTCCTTCTATTCTGTAACATGGTGTCTAGTGGAATAATTCCATGGTAACTTTTTCACTACTTGCTTTCAGTGTAAGAAGGCTTTAGCTTTTCATTCCTTTGGTGGTTCACAGAGAGGAAAACCCGCTTTGTGAAATATTGAGAAAAAAATTCAGTCATCAAAAGAGAAAATGGTTACAGGAGGGAAGACTTGACAAAAAGTAATATCAAGGTAGGACACAGGGCTTTTCGCTTGTAACGAATATGCAGCCTAAATACTAAAATATGGTCTTTGCCATTTCACCTTGTTTCCACAGAGACCACAGCTGACAAACAGCCTGTCACCCACAGTGATGGCCTTTGTCTGCTCTGGATGCAGAAGGCCCTGAGCAGAGAATGAGCAAATGTGGGATAAATATTAGCTGCTGATTTCCTTCTCACTTGGAACCTTCTCTCTCTCACTTCAGAGTCACTAAGGAGTTCTCATATTTGCCTCAATCTGACTCATTTTACATTCTGGCTTTTCTATTTATTTTTTCCTTTTTGTATATAAGAAACTTAAAATGCACCACAAGATGCACTATACTCCTCATCCACTTGTTTAGATTTTAATTAAATTCCTTTATTATTTATTCGCACTTACAAAAGCAATATATGAGCTAGAAGCTAGTCCAACAACATAAAAAGGTAGAAATTAAAAAGTTAAAAATGACTGATAACCACAAGTAACATTTTGATGTAACTTCTTCCAGGACTTTCCCTGACCCCCCCCCCCCTTATTTGTTCTCCCCGTCCATTCTCTCCTCCACTTATTTGAAATGTCACTTAAATAGCAAAGGCCCAAGGTAGGTCTTTAGACTCAGTTTCAGTGATTGTTTTCATACTGGCTCCCAGAGTTCTGAGGACTCTTCCAGACCTCTGAGATGTGATTTAAGGAGAGAGCTTAGGGGATGGGAAGAGAATTCTACTGACAATGAGAACTTGTGGTCCCCAGGCCTCCTTTTACCAAACCAGTTTTCAACATTACAAACAATTGGGCTGTGTGTGAAGTTTGGTTTGAATAAAGAATTGTGTGGCAACAACAAAATAAAATTAAAGCCTCACATTTTCTGCTTTATTTTGCTGTCGGGCTGTAACATGTTGATGCTCTGCTTCTGCAGCAGCCACATTGATATGACTACATTGACAGGACGGTTTTGAAGTGAGGATGTTTGATAAAAAAGCAACCATTTCATTGTGATTCATATGTGGGTACCGTGTGAAATCGAGTCTTTGCCTAATTTTGAGCTGTCCCTGGGCACATTGTCCCATTATGAAATTCTCTGTTGATGCCTCATTTCATCTCAGGGAGGGGATATGTTTCTCACAAGATCGACATTTGTTTCTTAGCTGCTCTCACCATCCACCAGTGGTATAAAATTCAGACAACCTCCCCCGCTAAAACTGGCAGGCTACACGAAGGCAGAGACTGATTCACTACCCAGAGACTGCCCACCTCACATACTCGTTTTGTTGCTCTGAGAACTGCCACCATGTGCAAAATATGGGCTCACAGCACCTGAATACCCCTTGTCGGTTTTTGCAGGCCTGGGAGAGATCTCCACTCTGTTATCAGCCCTCTTCCCTCACATTCCTCACTCACTACTGAAACCCTTTAGGACTCGCTATACTTTTTCTGCTCCAAGAGTAATGATTTCCCAGGGTTACTGAGAATAGAACTATTTTTTTCAGGTTATGGAAAATTATCACTCATATCAACCAGGATGTGGCCTTGCCTATAACCCAAGAAGGAAAAAAACTAAAATATTCTGCATTGGAGAGAGACAAAAAAAAAAAATAGATGTCTTTGATTTTGCTGAGAATTCATTTGTATATTAAATGGTCTGCTTTTCAATTCTTTGATTTCTCTTTGACTTTATTTGGTCCTATTCAGTTACATTCAATTAATAAGACAATGCAAATGAAACCCGAGCAAAACATAAAAGAAAGATGTTAAAATATTTTTAAAAAACCAAAAATGCAAAAACAGTAGTAAAAGCATGTAGTTCAATAATCATCTTAAACGTAAATGATTTTAAATGACTAATTAAAAGGTGTAGAGTGATTGGATAGATCAGAAATCAAATTCCAACCTTTTGTTGTTTATAAGTAACTTATTTTGCTAAGCACAGGTTTAAAGTAAAAGCCTGGAAGAAAATCCTACAAGCAAATAGTATTTTAAAATGGCAGGTATAGGGCCTCCCTGGTGGCTCAATGGGTTAAGCGCAGCACTATGAAGCTTTCCAGAGCCACTGTAGCACCAGTTCAATACCCATCCAGGGAGCTTCTCACATGGTGCAGCAGACCTCTCCTGCCTTGCCCGCTGCTCCCCTCAGCAGTGTACTTTGGTCCGTCTGCCTGTTCTGCTCCCCACTCTGTCTCTGGTGAATCCTCTCGCCACCCTACACCTCTGGCCTGCACCCCAGCTCTTGTATGCAAAAAAATAAATCTTTAAAAAATAAAAAAATAAATAAAAATGGCAAGTATAGTAATAAGTGCATTAGGCAAAGCAGGTTTATAATTAGAAAAAGCAGTAAGAGACAGAGAAGGACAATAATAATTATTAAGGGATAATAATAATTAAGGGAATTATTTTTTATAATAGATTTTATAAAGATATATGTAACAATTGATAGAACACCAAGACATATAAAGCATATACTAATAGAATTAAAAGGAGACATTGATAACAATACAATCAAATTTATTAATCAAATAATTTCCTAAGGGCACATGTTTGAAGATCTAAAACATATACACCTCTGTTTTTACAGACTTACTTATGATTCTAAATCTAGCTGAATGTACATAAATACTTTGAGAGAGCAGATATGGGAAGGAAAGGTATTCAGACCCCAAGCAAATCACTACTATTTACTCAATACTCTCAATAATATACATGAATTTTATTAAATTTACAATCATGGTTAGGAAGGATAGGATCACTATTCTTTTGGAGGCAAACTTACTCATAACAGGCTTTTGAAATATTTTATTGAATTGACATGACTGTAAAATAAAAAGTTACGTGTATATAGAACTTTTAAAATCCCAGTAGTTTAGTATTGAACAAATTTCCCCATCATTGGTTAAGAGTTATAGAGAGAATACGAGTCAAGATACCCTGGGTATACATTTCTTGGTAATAAAAAGAATGTATTTTACACTCTTGTAAAATCAATTTGGTATGCTTTTGCAAAACTATCTCAGATTGGAATTCTATACCAAACCACACAGTTTTTATTGCTGTGGTTTTATAATACAATTCAATATCTACGAATCCAAAAGTCCATTATTTTTCCCCTCCGAATTTTATTGATGCATCTTACTTGCTTATGCTTCCAGCTTCCCAGAATCATTTTGTCATAAATTGAATTTATCTTTGACTTTACAAAAGCAGTTTTTTGGCAGCTAAGAAAGATGACAATATCTAAAGGCCTCATCTCTAAGTGTAACTCTATTAAGTGCTATCGGTGTTTTGCTTCAGCAGGGATCACCAGGAACGATTTTGACCTTTAATGCCTAACATTTGTCCTCATTGTAAGTTAGGATTTGTGAGCACAGTTGGTGGTTCATTCTATTTTTACACTCTGTTTTTCCTGGGGGAATGTCTGAAAGGTGTGAGCATGCTGTCCTGATCCATCAGCACCTCATGAAGGTGAAGTGTTATTAGATCATAAGTTGACTGCTGCTCTCTTAATAGGAATCATATGGTAGAATTCGTCGTTAGGGAAAGAAGAGGACAAGTAGAGTGGAAAGAAAGAAGAAACTTTAGATGACAAATTGGGAGGTGGGCAATTGAAAACTAATGTTGTTTTTCCTGCAGGTTACTCTGTTATTTCAGGAAATGTACTCAACTGTATCTATACACACTATTTCTAGCTAGCAACACAGACTTCCCATTCATCCCTTTCTCCTCTCCCCTTTATCTTTTTTTAGGCTGCCATGAACAATCAAGTTACTTAGGTTCTGTGATTTTTTTTTTAAAGATACATGGTGAAATTAATACTCTTTCAGGTTATAAGGGACAGAGAAACTCGTGATGGAGTTAAATATAAGGATTCCTACTGAAATAAGAATGACAGAAAACAACAAAGGTTTTCTATTTGTCTAGATGACATATACGTATCTGAGAATTCATTTGTGTTCTTTTGAATTTACTTGTATTCTGCCTTTCAAATACTTTGATTTCTTCCTTGACCTTACCAGTTTGATTCATTTATATTCAACTAACATAGTATTTAATTGTAATAGTACTACCCATTCAGGCCTCAAGGAACCAGAACAGGATCTCAAGTGGCTTCCCACTCTCATTTGTTCTCTCATCCCTATGTTATGTGACTCAAGCAATCTTGCTTTTACTTCTTCTGAGATTACTTAATCACCTCTGACTAGTACTCTCTGCTCTTATCCTCCTTGCTTCAGGGCATCTTCTTATTTTTGGCTCATGACATCTCCCTATGCCTTCTTTCTCTCTGTCTCCCTCATCCCATGGCTCGTCTCTCTTGCCAAATCTCTCCGGATGTCTGGCATTTGGATTCACCAAGAGAGAAACTGATTAGTTTGGCCTGTCACTGTCCTTACTGATAGCTTTTGTATTAGCTTCTACATGGATTGCCTTGGATCAGTCCCTGGGCCAGTTGCTGACCTGAGCAGGGTCACCGGTCAGAAAGCATGAGTCTGTGCCTAGAAAATTTCCCTGCAGCTGCTTTTATCAGAAAGATGTGAGGCATGTAGCGGGCCTTCAGATGGGAATGGCCTGTTTAGATGGGAAAGCTTTCCATTTTTATTCATGCTCACTAAAGAAGTCAGTCATGGTACTGCCACCAACACTGGTCTTGACATTGGTCATTGAAATGACAGCGCCACAGAACGCAGCTCCAAATCACACCTGGTGGCAGCAGAGATTTCCTGGCCAGCATCACTCAAGGAGCATCAGTGAGTGACTCTGGCAAGCAAGACATAGATGCTGTGACCTCACTACGTGTGTGACCTGTGTTCTCAAGTCACATCAACCTAGGGATAGGAAACAACCTCAGCAGCTGAATAGAATTTGTCAAAGCCCACTCTTTTGTGCCCAGAATGAAATTTTTCTTCCCTCAAAATTTTTGCTAGTAGACTTTGCAGTTTTCAAATGGTTCCTCCCACCTGTGCTGAGAACTAAGTCTCTTGACTACTGTGGAGGCCTGAAATTTATCCCTCCTTGAACTTAAAATCTTATGATGAAGACTTGGTGACATCAAATGCCAAAAGTAGCAGCTGTGCCTCCAACACAACCACTATTACAGATGTTTCTGCGGCTGCCACTTTCCTTCCATACTGATACTGCAGCTGCCTAGAGAAAAAGACGTCACATATACCAAGTATAACTGTGTCTAATGTCAAGAGCGGACATCCAACCACAGCTGCAGCAAACTCTGTGTCCACTAACATTATTGCTTTCATTGCCAATAATTCCATTATCATTATCACATCACTCCCGGTTCCTCAAGATTACTCAAGTGTTTTCTCCTATCTTTAGGTTCAATGAGAAAGTCTTGTAGACTAGAAAATAGGTTCACTTTGAACATTAATAAATTTGGGGCATTGTCAATCACCCATATAAACATGCTGTTTAGATAATTTGATATGCCAGAAAAGATTGACCTAGAGATATAAATTGTTAGTTTGAAGTTAGGCCAGTGGATAAAATCAGAGAGAGAGAGAGACTAGAAAAGAGAACAGGGTTGGAAACCAAGTCCCAAGGGACTTCAATCTCTAAATAACAAATAGAAAAATCTGTCAAACAAAACCAAGAAAGAGTGACATAGAGAAGTAGGAGAATGAGTACAAGAATGGGGTGTCAGGGAAAGCAATTTAAGGACCATTTCAACCTGGAGAGAGTGGTCAATGTCCAATGCTCCTAAGATTCAAAAGCAGGATTTTCAAAAGTTAAAAACATTACTTTCATAAAGTTCACAAAAGCCAAAGAATTGATTCAACTCATTAATTAAGGAGGACAACAGTATAACATTATGACCCGTTGAAGGAGAATTTCAAGGCCAGATATTTAAATAGTCAAAGGCATACTGAAATTAATTTACAAATAAACAAAAAACTGACCAGTATCCAATTGGGAAATAATATGTAATATTTAGAGTTACTTATTCTTCCTGATAGAAATCAGTAGCATCTAATCTAAACCAAATTAATTTACTTCACATGCAGGAATTTGAATTTCTCTCAGTCAAGAATTACTTGCATCAATATCAGGTCTTTTTTTTCCTACAATTTAATTTCTACCTAGTCAATAAAAACATAAGATTCATACCCCTAAAGAATTACATAACACCCAGATGAAGTAGACAATGCTGGCAACTGTGCTAAAAGACAATCTCTTTTGTCTGTTTTCAAATTTGTATAATTTTTCTTTATGAGTTTTTTTTTTTTAACAGAATTCAGTGTCCACTTCATGTAGCAATATGGAGATCATTGATGATTTTAAGAAGAATAACTATAGTTGAAGGGGGTTGGGGGAGAAGGCAAACTAGTTAAACTGAAGAACAAATAGAAGATAGGAATAATAAGCACATAAACACAGGTGATTCTTACTAGGTTGTGGAGAGGAAATAGGGCAGGGAAAGAATGGAAGATATGGAGAATCAAGGATTTCTTACTGTTTATAAGAGTAGGATGAGTGGGCAAGACATGTAAGTCATGCCTGTCCCTAGCTATTTTAACTTTTCACAATTTCTTCTTTTATTTCATTTATGAGCCTTCAAATGCTCTGAAAAGTTCTGTGCTTCCCCACCCCTACCCCCACAATTCCCATAGCAAATGGGGAAGGAATTGACAATGCATTTGAGCTTACATGATCCTCATGTCACAAACCCCTTTAGGAAAAATGATTACATGACCTTACCACACAAGGCGACACTTTGTAGACCAAGAGTGTGTTTCTAAATCAGGAAAAGATGATCGAGAGGTGGGTCAGTAAGCCTGGTAGAGGGGCCTCTTCAGCAGTGTTAATTCCAGCTACCAGAACCAAAAGGTCTTCTCTCCTCAGAAAGATTGAATATGAGATAGACAGAGGGAATGGGCAATTGCAAATGGGAGAAGAAACTGAAAGACACCGAGGAAAGAGAAAGGAAGAAGAAAAGTCATAAAAAAAAAAAAAAACTTGAGGGGTGGGAAAAATAGTAGCACAGCCAAAAATGGCAAGGCAAGGAGACAAACTACTTTAAAATGATTCTAAGGTGTGTGACAAGTTCTAAGGTGGGTGACACCAGCCTTGAACTTGCAAGGAGAACACTGCTAGAATTTCCTTTGTTTGGGTCTCCCTGGATTCAAATACTGGTATTAGACATGCAGAAAGTAGACTTTTTAACAGGAATAAACCTTAAACTAATTTGACCATCTTCTCAACACCAAGAATTTTAATTAGACAGCCTGACAATGAAAATATGCTTATGGCCTGAAAATGTCAAAAGAGAACTATGCCGGAAAATCCATCCACATGCTCCCTGTTGGACACTGAGTTGGCTTTCTGTATAATACTAAGTGCTGACTACTCTTCCTGATTATTTCCTGCTTTAAAGTAATTAGAAAATTACTCAAACTAAACTCTTCACCAGAAATTATGAATACTCTTGATTCATAAACTTCTTTATCTCCTTATGTTCATGTACTTGTCTATGATAATTACTTTAAATGGTAAATTAGAGCGACATCACTTAGTTTCTTTTAAAATAGTATTTTTTTCTGAAAGTGTAGAGGATGCTTCTTTTGTGGGGGGTGGGGGGAAGCATTTGTCCAGTCTCTTTACTTCCCCTAAGGCTATTAAACACTCTGTGGTAGACCCTTATCAGCAGTATTTAGACTGCATGATTGTGTTTATTTATATGCTTGTAGAGTGTAAAATTATGGGTTTGGTGGTTTGTAGTCAGAACTTGCTTCCGCACATCCATCCTTGCTTTTACTTGGAGGATTTTTGTTTTTGTTTTTGTTTTTGTTTTGTTTTTGTTTTCCTCAGTAAAGCGGTAGACTATATAAATTCCCATGAGAAATGCTACCCAGATTGACAAATGGGGAAAATTCCTCTCCATTTCAGAGCTGCGCAATTTTCAAGTCAAGTCATATAAAAGGCGTATTGCTTGGGTCAGGCTGGGGGTGGACTTGTAATATGCACAGCTTTCCAAACTCTGGTAGTTCATCTGCCTGCCCTTCACTTCTCCCAGAAGAGAGCCTAGTCTCTTTTTAACTTAAGAAGGCTGATTGACTCAAAGCTATGGGGAATATCAATTTTAGTTCATTTATTTTCTGTGTGAGCCAAATATAAACCTACTTCGACAGAAGAATCTAGAGCTGAGCTGATCACCTCTGTTTCTCTAATGGATACATTGCTATATCCACTCTTAGACAAGGAAACTCCAACCTTTTTCAATGTCTAAGATTGACACCATACAACATTAATTATATTAGTGTCTATTGCTGTTTTTTGACTTATTTTGCTACAGAGGGCTGGGAAGATCTGGTCTGTTGGTTTGGTTCCTTGATTTTTGGTTGCAAGTAACAGAAAATTAAATTGAACTAAGTCAGCAACCAAAATAGGCAAGAGGATTTATTGGTTTGCTGAAGCTAAGGATTCAAGAAACAGGACAGATGCAATGCATTTGATTCATAAGTCAACAGGAAACCCTGGACTGGATTTTGCAAGGGTTTCTCTCTCTCTCTCTCTCTCTCTCTCTCTCTCTCTCTCTCTCTCTCTCTTCACACACACATACACACACACACACACACACACACACACACACACACACACACACACACACACACACACCCCTTTTCCACTCTCCATGACTTACCTGTGCTGTTCTCAGGAAATTAGCTTTATTCTTTATCACTGAAGACTTACCTTCTCTATAGGGCTAGAAATGTGACCATGATGGTGTCTCATTTCCCATTTGGTGCTTCCCAAGTACCAGAGAAGTACTGAATTTCTTTACTTGAAAGTTAAAATTGCTCTGGGAAAAGCTTTGAATGGCTGAGTCTGGGGGAGGTGCCCACCCTTGAACTAATCGACAGGCTAATCAACAGTCGTGCCTTGTGAGAACTTAGTGTTTCCATGGGAACCCACTGATGAATTGGGGAGTGAAGAGGGGGAAAGGGAAAAGTCCCAAAAGAAGGGGTGGAGCAAGGTTGCTTGTATCCACAGAAAGGAAACAATGCTTACCCATTCAATAAATGAAGTACCGGGTATAGGCACACAGTATTCCTTATGTGTTTGTGAATGAGTGAGCTGACTTACGTTTATTTGTCACTGTCCCATACCCACTCTCAAGACTGGATTTTCCTGTTTTAAGCATGTGGAAAAATCAGACTTATTTATAAGTTCTTAATAATAATTAAGGTCTTTTATGCATTGTGATATGTTATTCCACAAAATTCAAATTTCTCCTTCATGTGCTTGGGATTGGTTGATCCTAAACCCACAAAGAAGTTTGTAGTAGTTAAAGGAAACACATTCAGACTCCTATTGTGTGATGTGCCAAAATTAAAGCGAATCTTCCACACAGACAGTGCTGAACACACAAAGATTTCAATCTCAGAATCAAAGCATCACCCTGAAAACCGCCCTGCAGAAGTCTCATAAAACTGCCACTTGAGCTACTTTTTATTTTTTTCCGACTTTACCCTAAAGGTTATGAAAGCATCGTGGAGTCCCTGGCTCATCCCAATAATGGATAAAGGACAAATTTAAAATCTCTCAGGAATTTCCTCTGGTAACAAAGTAATAGAAAGGGTGGGATGATGGAGAGTAAATGGATAAATCTGACAAATGATTACTCATTAAACACATAAACAGAACCCAAAGTCACCCTGGCTTTGAGAATTGACCTCACTAGCAGGATTATTTTTTCTTTTTGCCTTCCTTTTCCCCCTTCTTTTAGATGGTTCTGCGAGAAGATGCAGTTAAAA
The DNA here is from genome assembly GCA_004024925.1 of Scalopus aquaticus. Classification (NCBI taxonomy): domain Eukaryota; kingdom Metazoa; phylum Chordata; class Mammalia; order Eulipotyphla; family Talpidae; genus Scalopus; species Scalopus aquaticus. The sequence goes on along the minus strand of PVIJ01000080.1, from coordinate 57,061 downwards.
ATTAAGCCAGTTATCTCTGTACACACCTCTTGCTGTTCTTTCTCCAGCAATCCTCTTTTAGTACAGATTCCCAGCCAGAGTCCATTAAATAGGCAGAGGAGCATCACCCATCAGAGGACAATTCGGAAATATTTCATCCATGGAATAAGTCCACCTGGACTTATTGAGGGTCCACTAGATGACAGCTATAGCACTAGATGCCAGTTACTGATTGAACAATAAAAGCAAGCCAAATTGCTTTGCTCAAAACATTCATATTTCTCTAGCCTCTCTTCTTCCCCCTGCCATCAAGTTCTGTTCTCAAACTTCTCTTTTCACCTGCTCTCCTGTGATCATCACCTCCAATATTCCGTGTATATAACTTCCAAATCTATAGCTTCATGTAACAAATAGAGTCCTGTCAACCTAACAGCACATAACACATGCCTGCATTTCTGGTTACCACCTCAAATTCACCATGACCTAAAAATGAATCACCACTTCTGCCTCAGTGTCCTCCTCCCTCCATAGTTCCTCCTTTCGATCGTTATAATCCCACTATCATCACCCAATCATGCAGACTTAAAAATCCCAAATATCATTGCAATGACTTAAACAGATCTTTTTGCCTCCAGTATTTCCCCTCTCTGCTCCACATGAAATAGTGGTGCCAGAGGAAAAATCATGAAGAAAAGTCAAAAGCTAAATAATGTCATATATAGAAAAGAATGTAGTAAACTATAAAATAGTGTTCCACGTTGGTTCTTTTTTGTGTTATTATATTCCTACCCAGCTGAAGAGCTTTCAGGGACTGCCTATACTTCTCACATAAATTCTAAACTCTTGGACTGGACATTCGAGTCTTTAGAGGTTTTGTTCCTCATCAATTTTTTACATTTATTTCCCTTCAAACTCTATGCATTGGACAGCTACAGTTGTTCACTCTTTCCTGCAAGTCACATCCAAGAGTCCTTTCCCTTAGGTTATGTTTTTCCTTTGTCCTGGGATGCACATCTCCTAATCCTTCCTTTCATGTCTCTCCTCTTGCCACCAATAATTGAACTCTGTCAGGAAAGGAGGCCTTGGTCTGGCTGCAATGGAATTTTACAATTCTATAATACACAGTGTAACTGTGGCTGCCTGGTACAGCAAGCAGAAACCTTAGTTGAAAATGCCAAAGATGAGAAGGTTAAGAAAGCGGTGTTCTAATATGAGAAGGAAGGCAGAAGTTTTAATGGGTCCTGAGCAACAGAAAACAAGTCGACAAATGCTAAATTTCAAAAATGGGAATAAACAGATTATTCTTGCAGTCTGGATTTTTTTTTAAACTATATGGAGTTTATTAAGAGTGGTGGGGAAGATTAGTTAGGAGAAAGAGTCATTTGCAAGCAGAGCTGGAAAGGATAGCTGCTGGAAATGAGGACCCGTGAGGGTTACACTGGAAAATTCTGAAATGTCAAGTTCTTTGGGGTCACACAGTAGACTCATATCTCCACTGGGGGCATGACCTAAATCAGAGAGCTTATAAGCACTCTGACAAATAATATATGCTTGCTGTGAAATTTTCAGTAAAGTGAAAAATGAGTAAATTAAATTTTGCCCTTCTTTTCATGGCTTATTCAACTTGCACAGACAAAGGACAGCTAAAATTTGGAAATTTCCCAAGGATTTATTGTGTGTGCTTGTCAGCACACCTGAGTAAAATCAACTCTTAAGAATTATCTAATCTAACTTTACAGGTGGCTTCAGGGAGAAATAAATATTGAAATGCTTAGGGGCAAGTCAAGTGTAAAATATGCTTTGTGAAAAGACTGACGAATGTTGACATGACATGCTTTATTATAACAATGGATGATCTGATAGTAAGGGCCCTCGGGCTTTCTAAACTCATTGGTGTCAATTTTGGGAGCAAAAGTAAAAGATTTTATCTTCAAGTTTCACTGTTCCACTTTATATTGGGAATCTTTTCAGAAATGTTTACAATAGATATTCAACAAAAGTAACAAAAGATGGATGGCCCGTCATGTCATTTTTATATGTAAGATTCCAGATTATCATCAAACAATACATTTATTTGTGAACTTGATTTTTGGAACAAATACTAAAAAGTTGGAAATTTGTTACTGATAGCAACTTTTCTTTTGTATATGTAAAATATTTTTTGATTTTGATTTGTTTTACAAAGATCTCCCTTTACCAGTCAGCTCTTCCTGAAGACACTGCCAGCCCAATAAATGGCAACTCCATCTTTGCTCAGGCCATGATCTAAGACTCATCTTTGGCTTGCTTTCTTCTCTTTCTCTTATATTCCAACATTCTTTCTTTCCTCTCGTTTTATTGTATCCCAACACTCAAATGATCGGTATATCCCATTGTTTCCATGCTCAAAACAAACCCTGGATCCAATCACTTCTAATTTCTTTCATCACTATCTTCCCAGTACGAACAACCATCATCTATGGCTTGGTTTGTGCCACAGCCTTCTTTTGGCCTTCCTGCTCCACTCTTAATCCACGATGAGTAGGTCCTTGAATAATGTCTTTCTGTTCAAGATTCTGTTATAATATTGATGAGGAAAAAATCCCCAGGTCATGTTGAACAAAACAATTTTATTCAAGGACCTGGTTACATTATATGCATTGCTTTGCCTAAAATGGCAGCTTCCATGAACCTGTGGACAATGTTAAGTGAGGTCTGACTGTGGACTCTTACAGCCAGAGTGATCCTTTAAAAAACTCTCATAGTCTGCTGCTTAAAATTTTCTTATAACCACCTATTTCTATCAGGTAAAAGTACTTCAAAATTCCAAGTTTCTTGTGAAATCTATTCCTACTTCCTGCAACATCCTATTTATCTCTCTGACCTCCCTGCCAAGAATGTTCTCCTTAGCTGAGCTCCAGTCTCATTACCTTCTTTATTCTTCTTCCATTCTAAAGGTGCTGGTGGTAACATCTGTGACTTTTTCCTCCATCTGAGTTTTCTGCTCCTGAACTACATAAGAACTGTATGCTTAGAATAAGAACATCAGCCTTCTAGCTACATAGTGGTAGGTCTTCTCCAGGAGAAAACAGTTCCTATCATAGTCCTTTAAAGTTCTGTTGGAGTCACTTGTTGCATCAACATGAAGCTGAGCTAAATCATATGTGATGAAAAGAAAAGAATGATGTGAGAACTATTGAAATCAGTATGAAGCCATAAGCCACTGATATTACTTCCCAAAATAGCTCATATTATTATATAGTCTTACTTTTCACAGAAGTTAGAAATTTCATATGAACTTTCCTATGCTATTTAGAAGAGAGGCAGGAATTAGGGATTTTTGGCTTGCAATTCTTAGCCAGCTTCTTGGAATACACACATATGAAGAATGATTCCTAGGCGTCCACCTGAAGCTACCAGGGTAGGCTTTTCTTTCAGCTTCTGATAAACTCTAATCAGCTTTGTCAGATAGAAGTACTTTCATTATCAATACCACTAGACTGCAAGCAATTAAATAAGATTATGAATTTTAAGGTCTTAGATACTGAACAAAGTATAAAATGAATCAAACAGTCAAAAAATGTATATTCTGTGAGTTCAAGATGGAGAAGCAATGATGAAATTCACAAAGTAAGCATTGCTATTTTAAATATGGATTATACATTTTCTTAAGAAGAGAATACCCATAACCCATCTCCAGTGACTTTTGAGCAAAGATCCAGGATAAAGATTAAGTTTCCAGGACTGATTGCAAATGCGCTCATCCTTTGGGAACAGAGGAAAGGAAATCTAATGATGCAGGAATATTTATAGAGCAGCCAGGAAGAAAAAGACCAGCAGAGGAGAAGACTGGACAGCAAAATAACTCCAAGGAGGGTGAAGTCCATAGTCAGATACCTTTCCGAACTGTGCGTGATGATTTCAATGAGTGAGGGAAGTTAAAAAGTTATTTGACATTAGGTGTCACTTGTTTGCATATAGAAATGCAATTGACTTTTCTGTGTTGATTTTTTATCCTGTCACTTTACTCTTTTCATTATTATCTTAGTAGTTTTTGGTAGAGTGTTTTTGTTCTCTATGTGTATTAACATATCATCTGCAAATAGTGACAATTTCACTTCTTTTTCAGTTTAGCTTCATTTTATGTCTTTTTTTTTTTTTTTGGCCTATCTGCTTTGACTAGGACTTACAAAACTATTGAACAATAGTGGTAATAGTGGACTTCTTCGTTTTGTTCCTGATCTTAGTGGCAATTCTTTCAATTTTTCACCTCTGAGTAGATGTTGACTATAGGTTTACCATATATGACTTTCACAATTTTTAGATAAATTCTGTTTATTCCCATTTTATTGAGTGTTTTTATCATAAATGCATGTAGAAACATATGCTTTTTTGATATCTATTGAAATGATTTTGTGACTTTTATCTTTCTTTTTATTCATCTGGAGAATGACATTGATTGATTTGTGTATGCTGAACTTGCCTTGCATCCTTGGATGAAATTTTCTTGGTCATGATAGATGATTCTTTTAATATGCTACTGTATTCATTTCGTTAGGAATTTGTTCAGGATTTGTGTCTATGTTCATGAGGCATATTGGTCTATAATTTTCTTTTCTGTACTATGTTTGGTTTTCAGAAATTGGCCTCATAGAATATGTTAGGGAGTTTTATTCCTCTTCAATATTTTTGAAGAGTTTGAGTAGGATAAGTATTACATAATCTTTGATTTTGGAAGACTTTACTGGGAAAGCCAATTGGTCCTGGGTTTTTTTCCTTAGGGAAGGCTTTTTATTACTCTTTCAATTTCAGCATTGTGTTTGGATGGTTTAAGCTGTCCATTTCATACTGAATCAGTTTTGGAAGGTTGTATGAATCTAAAACTGTGTCCATTTCTTCTAAGTTGTCCAGTTTATTTACACAGAGACATTTGTAATAGGTTCTTATGACCCTAAATATTTATGAAGTATCAGGTTTCTATTACCTTTAAATATTATCTCTTGACCCCCTATTTTTATTCTCTGTCATCTGTACTTACATATTTATTTGGCCATATTAGTAACATTTCATTTTTGTTCTCTGTCAATAAATAATTCTATTTCTATATACAGTCTGTTGTTTTTAGACTTATTGTGTCAAACACTGTTCTAAGTGCTTTGTACAAAGTAATTCATTTTAAGCTTCACAAGAAGACTACAAAATAGATAACTATTATTTCATCTTACAGAAAGGCAATTGAGAAACAGAAGTTAAATTCCTAGATTCATATAATTCATAAGAACTATAGAGTCTGTGCTTCCAACAATTGTATAATTCTATCTCTTTAGATTTTGTTTATTAAAGTTTAAAGTCATTGAACACTATTTACATTCTAATATTAATAGAAATAGTAGCCATTGCAATGCAAATTAGTATGCTATGATTAAACTCAGTTACTTAATCTAGTTTATTTGTTTTCTTGGCATTTGTAATTGCTTTTCTTTTTTTCTTATACTGGCTGTCTTTTCTGTCTCTTAAATTCTTTTTTCCTAAATTCTGTATTAACTCTTTCCTCTAGGATCATTATTTTTTTCTGTCTGTGTGTTAGCATTAATTCTTTTTCTTTTTTAATGTGGGTTTTTCATGCATGGTGTCCTGGGTTTTTTTAATATATTTAAATATAACTACACAAAAGAATCAGTCTGTAAGTTTTCTGAGACTAAGTAGGCATGTCAATTGACCAGCTACAATCTACAGTGAGTGCTAGGGAACCAACTCTCATATTAGGACACTCAATATTCAATTAATGCCGTGAGTTAAAATTCTCTTCCTATTTGATGATAAGAGCATAAGTTTAGCTGCCAGGAGTATTATGTACAGGAGAACAGAGGCAGTAGCATGGGGGGGGAGTCTATATTTGCCATTGTATTAACCCTCTATTCTGTGCCCCTTTCATCCCCACTCTCTACCACCCCTCTGATTCTGAGTCACTTCTCCAATGCTAGGCAGAGGGAATGGGATTTTTTCTCCCTCTAGTTCTTCCTTGAAATTCAGGTTCCAGCAATCTCCCTTTCACATCAACAAAAAAACAATCACCCTCATGAAAGTGTTGAAATTTCTATTCTAATGATGGTTCTCTTCCATTTATGCATTTATTGTTAATATTCGGACCCTTAATCTTCACTAATGTGATGAATGTTAAAATTTGGCATTTTATGTATACCACCTTTTCACAAAATTTACCTTTCTCAGCCTCCACCACTAAAAATATTCCTTTCTAGTTTTCGCGTTGTTCTTCTATTTCACTTTAGTTAAACCGTAACGTCTGGGGCGAGGTTTCATTATTTTTTTTAATAAAAAAGCTCTGTAATTGATTATAAGAATCAACTAGGACTGAGAATTCATGTTCTTACTGTTAACACTGAGGAGGCCAGTTGCACTCTATCTCAGAGCTGATGCTGACTCTTTGCATGACCTATTTAAAATCCCCTTTCTTAGTAGACATTTTTTAAAGACTAACTTGATTAGGGGCTTCCCTGGTGGCACAGGGGTTAAAGTCTCAGTGCTATCAAGTTATCTGTTGCCAGACACTGCAGCATGAGTACTCTACACAATGAAGCTTTTGGCAGACACTGCAGCATGAGTTCGGTCCCCAGCCAGGGAGCTAACCCACATGGTACAGCAGACCTCTCCTGTCTCACCCGCTGCCCCCCTCAGCAGTGTATTTCAGTAGATCTGCCTGTTCTGCTCCCCACTCTGTCTCTGGTGAATCCGCTCACCCTCCCCCCACTTCTGGCCTACATTCCAGTTCTTGTATTCATGAAATAAAAAAAAATATTTTTTCAAAGAAAAGGCTAACTTGATTATAGATTAATAGCCATTTTCCAAAGTCTAACGATTACCATAACCAGTTACTGAAGAATTGTTAGCAAGTTTTTTGTGGTCACATACAAGTAACTGTCTCATGATGGTAGAATCAGGAGCTGCTGAGTCTTGTGTTCCGTGATGTAAAGGGACAGGGTCTGCTGTGATATGCACTCAGCAGGATCTAGACCTCTGTAGCTGCTCATGCCAGAAAATAGTTTTGCTATGTCACTATATTCCCAATGTTGAGTATATATATTCAGATATATGTGAATATTAATATGTTAATATGTATTTATATAAGTCCATTGAATTCCATTGATAAATTACCAATATGATAAGTTTCCCTGAAATATTTTTGGAAATATTCTTATTGTGTAACTTTACAAAACTTGTACTTGAAGCATGATTGTGCTCCCTTTGACAAGACAGTTCTGAGTCTCCTGCTCATGTCCCACTTTTAAATTAAAGCTGCCGCATCCTTGAAGGTAAATTTTTCTTCTATGAAAGAATTTTAAAATTTCGGTGCATCGCTTGGTGAGTTTGCCAAGCTTGGGCTTCCTAGTTTATTAAGTCTGGTTCATGAGATCCGGGCCAAGACCCAGGAATCTGAATTATAATAAATTGTACTGATTATTAAATACTTGCACCTTACTTTGAGAATCCCAATTTAATGCATTGAAGGCAAAGAGGTAGATTAGTTACCAGATCAGTATCCCTATAAAAAAATTTAAGAGGAAATAGAAAGAGGAAAATCAATACATAAAGGTCTAAAGCACTTGAGTCCCAGAAAAGTTAAATAGAAAGTGGTTCTCACATTATATTTATATTATACATATATATGTTATATATTGATATTACAAATGCAAATGAACCAAAATAGCATGAAAGTCACTAGCAGGTGATTTTTTTATTTAAAGAGAAGCTCATTTACTTATTTAAAGAACTTCTATCAAATACCAAACTTTGAAATGACAATATTTTGATTTGCTTTGTGAAGTACTAATTATACAGTATAATTCTTCTGCATACAAGATTGATGTGTCTCCCCAAAAATAAAAGATATATAACCTCAATCTGCCCTTTTCAAATAAATAGCAGCTTTCATACTTGTCTTTTCCCAAGAATATCTCTTATTCTCTGAACACTATGCATTTGTTCATTGTGTCAGAGCAAAACCGCAGGCTCAAAAAGAAAGGTGAACAGATAAACATGTTGAAACTGGAAGATTTCCTTTGCTGTCAACTATTTCACTCTCAGGAAAGATAACCAAAGGGGGCTTTTTGATTGAAAAGAAATATTAAAAGAAAGTCAGTATTACATTCAAGCTACTTTTGTTCAAAATTAAGAACTTATTATTTTTCACGTGTTGTTATAAACATAGACAGGTAGAAACCTGCGAACTCAAACTGCAAAGTAAAGGTGCAGAGTCTTTGTTAGATGCTTAAAGTAGATTGGCCCATCTTCCTCTAGTGTATATCCACTAGATAAGTAGTTGAGATTGCTTTACAGATATTAAACTCTACAGGGAAGTTACTAACTCTGAAAAGTCCACAATGATTGACCCAAAATAACCATGGTCAGTGCCAGGTGAAATTTCCCCTACCCCTGAATGTCTTTCCCATTTCCACAATCATCAAGATTGCTTCAAATCTACTCACCATCCTCTGTGTCTCTCTATGAGTTAGAACAAAAACCCTTCACTTACATTCCCTTAAATTGTTCTGTCAGCCACATAAAGAATATGAAACTAGAACACTCATATCATGCACAAAAATTAACTCAAAATAGATTAAAAACTTGGATGTAAGACAAGAATCCATAAAATACATAGAAAGAAACAGAGGCAAAATACTCGATGGTATTGGAGTCTTCAAAGACTAGGTAAACAAAAGCAAAAATAAATGAATGGGAATACATTAAACTAAGAATCTTTTGTAGCTCACAAGACACTATCATTAAAACAAAAAAATACTTATTGAATGGGAGAAAATATTTGTACATCATACATCTAACCAGGGACTAATATTCAAGATTTATAAAGAACAGATAACTTAACAAAAAGAAAACAAAGAACCCAACCAAAAAATTTACAGAAGAGCTAAATAAACACCTCTTCAAATAAGACATACAAATAGCCAATAGATGCATGAACAAATTTTCAACATCACTTGTCATTAGGGAAATGGAAAACAAAACCATAATGAGATGCCACCTCTCCCTTGTCAGAATGGCTTAGATCGAAGAAAACCACAAACAACAAATATTGATGAGGGTGCAGAGAAAAAGGAACCCTCGTACACTGTTAGTAGGAATGTAGACTAGTCTAGCCCTATGGAAAAACAGCATGGGGGTCCCTCAAAATATTAAAATACATATACTCTCTGATCCAACAATTCCACTCCTAAGTATTTATCTGTAGAATACCAAATCACTAATTTGAAGAAATTTATGAGCTCCTATGTTCAATTCAGCATTTTTTTTACAGTAACTAATTTATGGAAGCCACTGAAGTGCCCAACAACAGAGCAGTAGATTAAGAAGATCTGTTCTATGTACATAATGGAATACTACTTAGTTATAAAAAGATGAACTCTTGTCATTTGCAATACGGATGAAAGTGGAGCAGGTTATGCAAAGTGAAATAAGTAAGAAGGAGAAAAACAAATACTGGATGATTTCACTTCTATGTGGAATATAGGGAAATAAAACAAAAGAACTGACAAAACTAAACCAAAATAAACCCTAAAAATGTGAATACAGAACTAAGGCTACTAGAAATGGAGGGAGAGTGGGGATATGAACAAAATGAGGAAGTGGGGCAAATGGCTTATGGAATAAGACTGGTGGTTACGGTGATAGGTGACCACAGGTGGTGACATTCATCTGAGGAGGTGTGAACCTATTCCCCCTAAATCATATACAGTGTTGTAAACCAATGTTACCTAATAATAATAACTTGTTAATAATAACTTGTTATTTCTATCCTGCCTTTCTTACTTGGCTAAAGTTTGTGGCCAATCTTTTATGATTGACAAGTAGACTAATATGGCAATGCTGAGATCTCAAACTTGCAGTGTTAAAGAAGTTAAAGTGTTTTAAAAAAGTTAAACATTTTTAAGTGTTAAAGAAGTTAAACTTGCAGTGTTAAAGAAGTAAAAAGAAAAATTATTTCTTTTTATACACAGATATGTCCTCAAAGTTTAGGCAAGTTTAGGAACCTAACATAAAGTAGTAAAATGGAGAGACAACCCCTCCCAAAGAATTTAATGAGCTGATGTTTTATTTTTTTCAAGGATCTTAAAAAAGGAATGGAAAGTTTCAGGAGCATGAGGTGGGGAGAGAAAAACTCTGTACACCGTGGGGGAGACAGAGGGATGAAAATGGGACAGAGGAATTAACTGCTCTGTATTGAAGTTCTCCTACTTGACAGACTTTGTGTAAAAAAAATACTTCTTTTCCCCAACAATGTGACTTAGAGGGTCAGTCATTTTGATACATGTCTTCCTTGCTCATTCATTTTTGATTACTATTTGAATCCCACTGTGTGAACATAACAATGATCCTTCAGATCTTAGTTCAGACATTTTTTTCAGAAAAGATGTTTCTGATTTGGAAAACTCCCCCTGAAACTTCCTTGCACTGTTAACAGATATACAAATAAAAGAATAAATGAATTAATGAATCAATGAATTCATCAAAGCCCCTCGTGAGGCATTCTCATTACTCTTAGCATTTTTCTTTATAATGCTTTTTTACTATTTGTAATTATTTTAATTATTTGGTCAACTTCTCTCTTCCCCACCAAATTATAAATCTCATGAAAGAAGTGGTCATGTTTATATTGTGGCCTCAGCACCTTGTATAAAGGAGATCAAAATGTATTTGTGGAATGAAGAATATTCCTATTCAACACAGAATTACATGGCTGTGTGCACTGGTGAAATATGGCAGGCAGAATTTCAAAGTAAAACCCTTTGTCAATAAAAGCAGGAAACTGGAGGTTGGTACAGAGAGGGCATCTGACTTTGGAGCTGCAATAATGCCGGGGTCCCTGCAGTGGAGGGAAACATTACTTTTCTTTTTTTTTCTGTCAATAGAAATTAAGTGCGTGTGTTTATGAGGCTCAAGGTTATTTTTCTTTGAGAGAGTTAATTGATGGAAGGTTAAACAAAGCCACAGTTTTTACTTAAAGGAAACAGAGAAAATGAAGAATTACTTTAATTATGAGCAATATGTCAAATGAAATGTTTCCCAAATAAATCTTTTCTGAGAGTCAAACAAATCTTCCAATAATTCATTTTAACTCCTTTTTAAAAAGGAGGGGGATACTAGTATATCCAATCATTCTCCTACACACACACACACACACACACACACACACACACAGTGTTTAGTCAACTCTTACTTACAATAAACAATGTGAATTAACTACAGGCATTGAGATTTTCTTTCTAAGAGGTTTCTAAAACAAGATTAGTTTTTTCCCATGATATCTGAGGGAGATACCCCTTTCTGCTCAAAGAAAAGGCTCGTTCTAGAAAAGGGCCTGCACAAACTTTAGCAATTCTCTCAAAATATCCCAAATCCCAGAGGTCAAGGTTTTGAAATGCTACATATCCTATTGTCTTTTAAAGGCAACTCAACTGAAGTATTCTGCAGAAAGAACATTCTTGGAATGGATTGACTGTTAACATTTGTTCTTAATCTATCAAAATTCCCTTATTCATATTTGCGGAGTTTCTAAGCATTCTCTGAAACCTTTTCAGAGTTGGAAATCAGTCCAAACTCAGTAGTAGGGTAGTATTTAAAAGGATGGAGAAAGGAGGTCCTGTTGATTTCTTTCTTTCCCTTCCCTGTCAACAAGTAAGAAGACTCCAGATCCTCTTTCCTAGAGGTCATTGTTAGGGTTTTGTTTTCTTTCTTGGTCTCTCTACAGAGAATATGTCGGTGGAAGGTGGGGGGTGGGAAGTATAGAGAAATGAGAAGAGGAAGTGTGGGAAGAGGAGGCAAGGATCTAAGCTTGAGGAGGGTAAATATAGGATGAAACTGCCAGAGTTTAAGTAGCTTCCCCTAACTAACCTGCCATGGGCTCTGCGTGGTGACATTATAGTGCTCTTGCAATCTGAAACCCCAGGGAGGAAGGGGCAAAACAGAGGGTAAGAAAATCTGAGGTTTCCCATACAATAAATTTTGGCAAAGAGCCAGATTCTTTCAGGGTTTTGCCATCATTGTCAAATTGGCCACCTCTGTTTTAATTTTACATCCATGAATTTTCTGCAGTTCAAAAAGAGAGCTCACAAAGGGATGGTTTTGCCTGGTGTAACTTTTGATGCTCAATAAGCCTCTGCAGTATTTAATAAATTTTGGACAAGGCAATAAGCCTCTGCAGTATTTAATGAATTTTGGACAAGGCACACACATAATATAGCCTCATATAGCATTAAGGATCTGTGAATATAAAGGCCCAAGAAATGTTAGGTATATGAACAAGAGCCGAGTAATTAGAAAATCAGTGACTAAAGATCTGTAACTAAGCCTGAAGCTGGTGTAAGGCAGCAGCAGGGGATAAAATGTTAAAAACAGCAGGTCATATATCTATATTGCTGTCTCAGCCGAGGAGGTGAACTAGATGTAGAAAAAAAAAAAAACTGACTAAGGATCCGGAAAGAGAACACGGGGTCCTGTCTGCCCCCCCACATACAAGGGAAATGAACAAGTCTTGGAAACAAGTGAGGAATAGGTATTCCCGGCTCACCACGTTCCACCATGTAGCACTGACACTAATGATTTCCTCAGGGTCAGATTAGTAACTGTAAAGGCTCTTAATAATGAAAATATTATGAGGTCCTCCCCGTTGGTAATTCAGAAGAAAGCCTAGGAGTGAAACAAAATTTGCAGAAATGCTGAAATTAAAACAGCTGCTTTTGCAATGTTTTGATTACCAAGTTCTGGATGAGCTCATTGGAGATTGACTTTCCTTGCTGGCCCGGGGCTGGTGGCTGGGCTTTGTTAGTTGCTCTACCCACAGCAAGGCAGCCCGGTGGTTTATCCTCTACCACGCTCCTTTCAGATCCAATAGGAAGAGGGGAGGGCAGAGAGAGGGCCAGGCAGGTACAGAGCTTGCGCAGTATCGGCATCGCTGTGGAAAGCCTTTCAGAATCATTGTCCCTCTGATGGGGCCACCCTCTCCAGGCCCCAGTACTCCTGGGCTGGGGGGATGTGCTGGGGGGCACAGAAAACCCTCTTCCACACCGTCACTGCATCTGGGGCTGGGTCGCTGGAGGGGGAGCCCTGGCAGAGAAGTGGTGGTCACTTTGCAGTTTAACTTCCAAACTGCACAGCAACGCCACTGAAGGGAAAATGTCTATACTTGAAGTAATCACAGGTTTTCTCCTCTAATACCAGCCTGCCCTGCCAAAGTGTCAGCAACACAAAGGGCCCTAGTATTCTTCCTCCATCACAGAGTAAGGGTGCATCCCCCTGCCTCTTCTCCTCCAGCTCCCCATCTGAACAGGAACTCAGCTAGGCTTTCATCTGAAGAGGGGTGGGTTCAAGTTGATTACTTTTGTTTGGACGTCATTGAGGACGACAGAACAAGTGATATTTTACATTTGTCTTGTGTTTGAAACCCCGATGCGGGACGACTCAACAGTATTCTTTACAAAAAAAAAAAAAAGCTGTTAAAGAAAAAACACAATTTTTTTTTAAAGAAACAGAAAATTGGTTGGAACATTAGGAAGAAAGCACAAACTCTCCCTCACTTACAGCTTATGTCTCCATAAACCCATTGGAAGTTGAAAATGCATTTAATACACCTGATCTACCTGACATCATAGCTTCACCTAGGTAGCTGGAAACATACTCAAAACACTCAGAGTAACCTATAGTTGAGCAAAATTATTGAACACAATGACTATTTTATAGCAAAGTATTGACTATCTCATATAGTTTATTGGATACTATACTGAAAATGAATACAGAATGACTATGTGGTCTCACCTTTAACATACATCGCTGAAAACATGGAACCTGAAGAAGCTTCGAAGCATTGAACTAAAATGAACTGCTGGATGATGGAGTTGCTTTAGTGACAGGTCATCAATGTCTCTAATTGCTGGTGGAAGGCTGTTTACCCTTGTGAGGGCATGGCTGATGGGGGCTTAGCACACATGGGGCCATCCTAGGACACGATCACAGTTCAGAATTCAGAGTATGGATAATATTGAATGTATATCACCTTTAAGCCATGGTAAGCATGAAAAATCATGAGCCAAACCATGGTAAGTAATAGATTGAAGGGTAAACAGAGAACATTTTCTGAATAGTTTAAGTAATTGTTTTTCATTTCCTTGCTTTCTCCATGGCAATGTCCTATACCCTCCACGGCCCCAACTTTCACCTAGAGACTAATGGTTCCCAAATTGTTATATTTAACCCTGTCTTTCATTTATATCACTGTCTCCCCAAACTTAACACCTGAGACACCGAAAACTTTTCTTATTCCATGACCTTCCCAGATCTTTACCCTCTCCTTGGTTATTTTCTTCATTTTAATGCAGTCAATCATTATTTCACTTGCTCAAGTTATCCTCATCTCCCCCTTTTTCTTCTGCCTTTTTCTATCAATTTCTATATACTGTAATTTCTTCTCTCCAACGTATTCGTACTTTCCAGTATAATACTAACATTTATTGAGCACTTGTGCCAGATATTATTCTAATCAATTTATATGTATTATTTCATTTAGTCATAACAACAAGTCTAAGAAGCAAGTATAATTATAATGTCTATTTTACAGAAGGGTAAATTGAGGTACAAAATAGTATCTAACTTGCCACATAATGTCATACAACAGGTAAGTATTGGAGTAAGAATTCAGACCCAGACTGACTGACTCCATAGCCTAAACTTTTATCCTAGTGCTATAAATATCATCCTCTATCTCATTCTCTAAAATTATTTACTTCACATAAATATTTACACAATCACTGCCCACTGTCATCACCGATGCTACTTAAAGTTCTGACCTTAATGTATGTAGATGATCTACCCTCCAGAATGAAACTCTTAAAGCACAAGTGTGTATTTGTCACCCTTCTGCTTAATTTCAATAGATTCCTAAGAAGAATTCTCACCTGCTTAGTTTTTCAGCTGATCATTGTCATAGATGTGTCGCTAAATTTCAGGTGACTTGCATATACTTTACTTTGATGGCTCTAGCCAGGAATAACACTTATACAGTGACCTGTATCACACAGAACATTGAGTTGAGCGGACCATGAGATGATGGAGCAGAGGTAAGCTTGCTACAGGTACAATAAATAAGTGACATAGAGAAATGTCAGTTGGACCAAGGAAAGTAATTGTCCATGTAATCGGGGCAGCATGCAGTTCCATCAAAACTACAAGCAGTAAAGCGTTGCAATGAATATGGATGCAAATTTACTTCTTTAGTTTGCCTCCAGAAATTCCAGTATGCAAAAGCACATAAGCATCTCACATATGTTAGGAATAACAAGGCCAGAGGATGAAGTTCAAATTCTTTTTCATGCAGATTACATCATTTGTCTAATGTCTGGTCTCATCTACTGTCAAGTCACTTCTTCCTTCCCCCCACACTTTGCTCCAGCCCTAATGACTTTATGGGCTCACTTTCCTTTTTGGACTCCTTATCTAAATACCCTATTTCCTTTCCCTAAGATACCATCTCTTATCCTGTCTTTCTGGGAAGTGTATCCTTTATTCAGGGTTCATTTCAAAGACCAGCTCCTATGTTTCCCCTACCCTGTGTGCGAGGTAGATAAGCTGCTATTCTCCACCATATTTTATTTGTATACTCACCTAAAGCACATGCTGTCATCATGGACGTGTTACATCGTAATAGCTCATTCTGTCTCTTTCATAGACTGTGAGCTTCTTAAAAAGAAGGTAATTGCTCTGGTCATCTTATATACCAATTCTACGCATATATGGGCACCCATTTCAATATTTATTGAAATGAAGGAAGAAACATTGTTTCTAAACTGTTCCATTAATCAGGTCACAAATGTGGTGTTGATTTGGCTGAATTCTTTGGATAATTCTCATTTATTTTATTTTATGATATGGAGACAATACCAGAAATCTTCCTCTAGCTCATTGTCCCTTTTCCTCAAATAACATGAAAATTCCTAGTATAAAAACTGTCAGTAAAAGGCCAGAGATGCTTTAATGGAATCTCAGAGTGAAGGAAAGTAGTGCCAGCAACTTAATATTTTCCTGTTTCAACTGTCCTGCCAGGGATTGTAATTCAGAAACTGATCTCAAGCTGAGCAGGAGAAAAAATGAGATGCTTAATGAAAATGACCAAATGTCATCACTAGCTATTCTGCCAGAGGAGCTGTGTCGGGAGCATCCATATGTAAAATGGATTTTTGCCAAATTCCAGCCATCTGCACGGTCATGAAGACTCACAACACCATGTCTCCTGAGGGAAACTTTTCAGTTTTGTGGTTTTTTTTTTTTATGCTAAGAAATACGCACACATGTGATTTACTACTGGGCCTTTATAGGAAAGGAGTCAATTATGTCCTAGAAGACTCAAAGACTGAGATGAGAAACTCAGAAAATAAAAATATGTTCTATGAAAAACATAGATTAGAAAGCTTGAGAAGTAGGAAATAATAGTAATTCTGGCTATAAAATGTTTTTAGGTTAAAAACAACCTAAAGTACTTTTGCTTCCAGTATATACTTGAAATTTCTAAACTGTATTCATACTCTTTTTTTGACCACGGGAATCACAATATAGTAACGGTGTGAGAGAACCTCATGCCAAATAAATATTATTAATTTCCATTGAGTTTTTCTTTGAAGATTTAGTGTTTTGATGTTTGAGTTCATAGTGGCATGTTAGAGAAAAGAAATAGAACACAGAAGAAGGATTTAAGAAAGGCAAGTTAGAAATGCTGGAATCTTTGATCAATAAATTGGTTGAACTATAGAAGTAAAAATTCTTTTGAAGTGTAGAAGTTTAAAGCCTATTTGTTTTAGCATTTTGAGAAACTGCAAACTGTTAGTTGATGCACATATCACTCACCCTAAAATAAATCAGGTTATTTGAAATGCCCTTACTTATGGAAATGCCAGTCAAATTTTAACACAGCAGATGAGACTTTTGGGGAAAAAAACCTGTTTAAACACCAGCAGAAGAACCATATATCTATCATTTAAAATAGCCATTCTTCTTTTTTTAAAACATTTATTTATTTTTGCATACAAGTGCAGGGGTGGCAGGCCAGAGGTATGAGGGGAGGGGTGAGAGGATTCACCAGAAACAGAGTGGGGAGCAGAACAGGCAGATCAGAAATACACTGCTGAGGGGAGCAGCGGGTGAGACAGGAGAGGTCTGCTGTGCCATGTGGGAACTTCCCTGGCCAGGGATCGAATTCATGCTTCAGTAGCTGCCGATAGCTTCACAGGCTGAGTCTTATCACTTTGCACCACCAGGTAGGCCCCATTCTTTTTTTTTTTTTTAATTGTGATTGGGTAGCAAAAATACAGACGAAAACAAGAAGCACAAAAGAAAAAGACCAAAATAAACACAAAAGTAACCTCTACAGAAAACTTACTAACAGCATTTATAGCATTTACATGGTAACAGGCATTATTCAAAGGACTTTAGAGATATTAATTTTGCATTCCTCACAACCAGCTAGCTAAATATACACCATCACTTTCCTTATTTTACAGATAAGGAAACTGAGGCACAAAGAGATGCAGTAAGTTATCCAACAGTATAGAGCAATTATATTGTAGAGTTGTGATTCCAACAGGAGCAGACTAGCCTCAGTTTTCAGCTTAATTAATCTGCCAATTTCATTTGGTATTCTCACATGATGTGAGACATTGTATTCATGAAATAAGCATAGAATGCAGTGAAAAGGGATGCAATGAAAAGGGTTCAGGGAAGAGATTTTAAAGATGATAAATATAACAGGAAAAATAGAATAAACATATATCATAATTAAATAAAGAGAAATACTAAAATTAAAAGAATTGGAACCAAACGCACATGCAGGCTCATGTTTTCCTGCCTGGGGCATGGCTGATAATGAACACGACACCCCAGGACTTCACCATCCTGTCAAAAGGACTGGGGGACATGAAGTGCCTAAGGTTCATGTCCACCAGCAACATGCACTTACTTGTAGCCCTCACTGTCCCAGTATGGGAAGGAGCTTAGTAAATGTCATGTTCACAGGATGGTGAAGTCCAACTCACTTCCTTTCCTCATATAAGGGAAGGGGAAAAAACTATCCACAGGAGGAATAAATATATGGAGGTAACTGCCCCTGTATTGGTGAAGATTCTTAAAAGCAGCCAAAAAATCGTAGCTGGTATAAGCAGGGAGGTATTTACTAGAACATATTGAGTACATAAAGAATTGTGGGAAAACCAATACAATCTCAGTACAGTGTATAGGACTGTCCTCCAGCTCCTCATCAACCAGTGGTCTACCCCAAGAAAGGAGAGGCTTCACCCCCAAATCATAAGCAAGTCTCCAAGACAGTGAGAAAGTTGCCCCCATCTCAGCAACCATTCAACCATGCTAGCTCGAGCCAGCTGAGAAAGCAGTCGGTGCTCTCCCCAGCCTCTTACACCAGGCCACCACCAAGTGAGTGCTGCTAGCCTGCCTGCCCACCCCCCTTACTTATTTGTGGAGCCAGAACTCCTGTGGGCCTGCCTGAGGGCAGAACAGATTTCCTTATTGGCAAAAGGCCTGGAACACAGAGTACTTTAGGTTCTGTGTTGGAAAGGTAGAATTCCACCTGTAGGGTAACTATCAAAATGCAGACAACCTCCAATTCATAGACACAGAAAGCAGAAGATAAGTTACTAGGGGCTAGGAGAAGGGGAATGGGAAGAAACTGCTAATGGTTACAGTGTCAATTTAAGAAATAGTGTAGTGCTGTTTGCATGACAATGTAAATGTATTTACTGCCAATGAATTGAAAATGGTCCAAATGCTAAATTTCACATTATGCATAGTTCACAACAATTAAAGACACTCCAAACAGTTGTTTAAAGATACAGAGACTGTTATGAGCAAAAATATTCACTACACTTCTATTTGCTTAATTGCCAAAGTAAATGTATAGACAGTTGAGAAAAATGGTATATTTTTAACCATTATACATAAGTAGAACACATCCTAGTATGAAAAGATCACCACAGAAGGAAATTGCACAAACTTCCTTTGCAACCCTTGCAATATTAGCAACCTACATTATTAAAAAATTCTTCTTTATATATAACTTGCCACATTTAAAATATTTCTCCCCTTCTTCCAAGCACATGGAGAATAACTGATGAGAATTGAAGGCATGCTTTGCCTTTAAGCTAAAATAATTTCAGTTGCTTTAACCTTTCCTGAAGACTGTATGCTCTTCCCTCTCCCCCCCTACCCCCCACCCCCAACCCCCCTGTTTTGTAATATTCTCTTCTGAACGCCCTTCCATCTTCTCTGTATTTCTGTCTCACCCTTAGGGCCCATCTGAGGACTGAGCTGTGTGAAAATTTGATTCAATCCTTTTTCAAAATGATCAACACCAATTCCTAATTTGTAAACAACACTGTTGAAAGCACTTGAGTTTATCCTGAGTCACAGTGCGGAGATTTTTTCCTGAGAATACTGGTCATGAAAGGGAAATTACCCTGATGCCTCCAGGACGTGGGACACTATAAAAGGACATCACGGACCTGGGGGCAGCAGGAAAGAGCAAACTATGGGTGTAGTCCAAAGACAATGAGGTGTGTTCATCCGTTCTGGGATAGGAGGGGGGAGCAGGACAGGAGCATAAGGGTAGCAAAGCTACACCCCTGTCTTGGGAGTGTACACTGGGTGGAAAGCTCTGTGTGTGGTGAGGCAACTGGGTCACATCCCCAGGGTTGTGGCATCTGCGCACAACAGATGGGAGCTGAGGAGGTGGGATGAATGAGCTGTTTGAATGGAAAACACTTGTTCTAAGGACGACTCTGTGTCATGGCGGTCAGGGAGGGGTTCTGCTGCTCTGATGGGGGTGATGTTGGCGGTATGGAGTGACTCCATTTAATCAAGGCAAGACCTCAGTGAATCAAATACCAGTAGTACACTACGTAGTAGTACACTGTGCTATACAAAGCTCTTCTCCATCCCTGATCTAGTTTACACTGCACATCACCCTGTGCTTTTGGCGGGCATGCGTGCTATCACCACTCTACTGGGAAAAGATGAAGATAGAGCATTCAACAGGAAAAGAGCTAGGATTAGGCGCCTGCCTTCCTGGCTTGACTGGTGCTCATTGCTCTCAGCTGCCTTTCCTGTGAGAGCTATTAGGGCAGGGCTCAGCGAGCCCTTTGTTGAGGTTCTTCTGTAGGAACAGAGTACTGCTAAGTTTTCTAGACACCCATCACCCAAGCCCCACACAAAGCATGCTCCATAATGCTGGAAAGAGGGTGTAGTTAATATGGTGAGATGGTGAGGAAGAGGAAGTTGTTTCCAGTGGCATAGCTCATGGTAGCCTGTAGATTCCCCAAATAACTGATTACCTTCAAAAAATATTGTATACTTAGGCTTAGAATTGGATGAATATCTCTTTGAACACTGTTAATCTCTTGGGTAAATAAACACTAAACAGAGAGAAGATAATTTCTTTAAATATTTATGTTCTTTAATAATATAAAAGGACATATTCGAAGAATTATTATTTTTTTATTCACAAACCTCAAACCAAACATTATCCCAAACTGAGTATGCTGTATACATTGAATTGCTCATCAGTCAAATACAAAACGAATACTGTATTAAAACCAAAGCAAACTTAGTTTTTTTCTCTAGTAAGAAAGGGCTCCTTCTTCCCACCCCCACAGTTTCCACACAGATTACAGAATAGTCTTATTTTAACAAAGCTTTTGGCAAAATGTTAACCAGCCACAAATGTGGCCTCTGAGCCCAGGCACCAAAGAAACTAATACTGTTCCTTTGAGAAATACACAGTTTGTCCAATAGATGAAAAAAATATAGAAAACCATGTGTCAAACAGTAAGTTTGTAAACTTAAATATCTCATTTATAGAAATTTCTCATATGTCAGCTGCCATCAAATCACATTGCACATTTTCAGTTTTTATTTTTACCGTATTTCATTTTGGCCCTTGATATAAATTAATGAATATTAATTGTGGGTTGTTTATTCATTCACTACTCTTACAGGAATATGGGAACTTATAGCCTATATACTTCAATCAGTCTACATGAAACTGCCAGGGTAGAGCAAGGCTGATATATCTGGACCCTCCTCTTTGGGGCAGATATAGAGAGAGTTAGAACCAAATCTGCCTGACCATTCAGAAAGAGCAGAAGTCATATGCCTTGTATCCAACCATGGGTGTACAGCCATGAACAATGAAATAGAAAGCTCATTCTATATCTGTGAGGTTTAAAGTGGAAAATTATAGGTACTGTATTTTTTTATTTGACTATGTTATGTTAACATAAGTGAGGAGTCAGCTTCCCTTAAAAATATTTCTCATCCCATATAAATTTTCTTTATATATCCTGATAAGTGAAGATTTAAGACTTCAATCATGCAATGATGATATCTGTGGCAGTTTGTGGACTAGCATTCCATATAATTCATATATGGCTGACAAATATTCAGAATATTTGCCAATGTCTCAGCAATTTTAATCTGCCTATGCAATGAATCAAGTCATTCATTTATCTTAGTTTATGCAAATTAGGCCAGGTAGCATATGCAGCCTGTCTAAAAGTTGTGCATTTTAATCAAAGACAAACTGCTACCTTTGAGCAAATCACAAGAGAGATAAGGTGTCCATTGGTGGCTCATCCCAGACCAATTCTCTGCCAATGAAAAATAAGTTTTGGGGTCTACTAAATGTAAGTTTTGTATATTAACTCCATCTGCAACCTGCTAATCTAGTTGTATGGTTTCTGAAATAATAGTCCACTTCACATAGCCAGTGCTCTCACAACAAAAACTGTTGGAGCACCAAGAAATCAATCTGTGTCCAGAGCTTCCACCAACAGTCATCTTCATTGACCTCATCACATCTCTGCCCCGGGCTGGACCGGGCACCCACTTTTGGACTAGATTGTGGTCACAGAGTAACCTCATCCCCTGTGACCATGAATCCACGTGACTTTCATTAACTACACAGAGTAGAGAGAGCAGCTTGCATTAGAGCCAAAGTAACATGTGGTAAAAATTCCCTCAGGGTATTAAACCAAACATGCTGTCCCCTTCCTGTGAGAGATAAAGTTAAGAGAGTAACACCTCTGAGCTCTGTTTCAGTCCCCAAATATCCAATCCCTCAGGGCTTTATCTGGAAGGACTGTAAGGACTTATAAAATATCATAGAATTTTCTCACTTTAAATGAAGATATTGATAAACCAACAATCAGCGAAGTAATTAATACAGGTCAGTATTAGTTTCCAATTGCTACAAATAATAAGCTTAAAACACGAGCTTAAAACACACATTTGTTCTTTTAGTGTTCTGTAGTCAGAAGTCCAAATTGAGTTGGCCAGGCTGCATTTCTTCTTGACATTCTACAAGAGAATTCATCTTCTTGAATTTCTTTAGTGAGGTTACTAACTTCACCTTCAAAGCCGGGAGAACAGTATTATCAACCACCTTTCTTCTCTGACCCCTGCATCTGTAGTCATTTCTCCTTTACTGAGTATGACCCTATGCTTCCCTTTCACAAGGACTTTAATGATTTCATTCCACTCACCCAGATAATCCACAATAATTTCCCCATCGCCAAGATCTTTAGTCACAAATGCAAATTTTCCTTATATATAAGGTAATGTATTTACAGATTTGAGGAATTAGGATTTGATACTGGGAAGTGGAGGACAGTATTCTGCCTACCACAAATAACAATCAAAAAGTCTGAAAATCATCAGTGACTAAGGATCTAACAAATACATGTGCTAATTTCTTTCAGAAGTATTTAGTAATTATAGACTAGTTACCAAATACTATGAATAAGTATGGCAACGTAAATCATAAGCTTGAAATGCTCGTTAACAAAGATATATCTTAAATTTAAATAAGAGACATTTTGCCTCTTGTATGTCAACAGTTTCATTATATTTTTCTTTTGAATGTATCACAAAGTCTTTTTTGACTTTGCTAAAAATAGATCTAGCATATAATCCAGCAACCCCATTCCTAGGTATCTCCCTAAAAAGTACAAAAACACTAATTTGAAGGGATATAAGTAAGGACTCCTGTGTTCATTGCAGTACTGTTTACAATAGCCAAGTTATGGAAATAACCTAAGTGCCCAAAAACAGATGAATGGATAAAGAAGATGTATGTAGTATATATACACAACAGAATACTACTCATCTATAAAAAATTTGCCCTCTTGCCACTTGTGACAACATGGGTAGAACTGGAGGGGATAATGTCAAGCAAAATACGTGGAAGAAGAAAGACAAATAGCAGAAGATTTCATTTATATGTGGAATATAGAGAAACAAAACAAAGGGTCAGGCATAATCAATAACAAACCTAGAAATTTAACAATAGAATTGAGGTTACAAGATTGGAAGGGGAAGAATGGAGAGCAGAGTGTGGAGGGGACGTCTTGGACTATGGTAGGGATGATTATTATCTTGATGGGGGGTAACATACATTTGAAGAGATATGTTCCTATTCCTCTGAATATATAGTGCTACAATCCTATGTTATCTCAATTTAAAAAATGGAATCATGACAAAAAATTAAAATTCTTTATGAATAATATGACTTAATCAAAAAAATGGGATGAGTAATAACCCAATATAGAACATGGGCCAAATGGGCAATGCACATAATAAAACATATGATTGCATATGTAAGAAAAGATACTCTTTCACTTCTCAGACTGGCAAGATTAAGAAAACTTAAAAATATCAAAAGATAATGCCACCAAGAGAATGACAGAGAAAGTTCATTGCTTTACTACCAAGAGGAACACCTGACAAATGACCAGAGGGACAGTAAACCAAGAAAGTCTCGTAGCTTGAGGTGAGACTGAAACACACCTTAGACCTCAGAGACTACTAGCCACACATTCCTAAACCAGAACATCAGAGAAAACAAAATTGACAGGCCATTATTTCTAATTCACACAGATGCAAAATTATCAACAAAGTCTTGTCAAATCAAATCTAGCAATACAGTTATACATCATGATCAAATGGAATTTTTTCCAGGAAAGCAAGTATGGTTCAACACACAAAAATAAACATCACATCAACAAAAAGGACAGAAATCATATGGTCATCTCAATAGACACAAACACAAAGCACAAAAGTAAAGATGCTATCACTTGGCAGTCAGACCAAAGGTGGAAGAGAACTGTGCTCTAAAAGAGGCTTTTGTGAATGACAAAATATATAAGTGTTGTAGATTCTTTCTGTCTCTAATCAAAATACACTGGAAAATATACAGTATACAGACCAGGTCAGAAAAACAATAAAAAGAATACAAGATGTCACTTCTTCTTCACTAACCAGTAGAGCTTCATTTTGAGTGGAAAAGGG
Organism: Scalopus aquaticus; assembly: GCA_004024925.1. Classification (NCBI taxonomy): domain Eukaryota; kingdom Metazoa; phylum Chordata; class Mammalia; order Eulipotyphla; family Talpidae; genus Scalopus; species Scalopus aquaticus. The sequence continues at coordinate 32,677 of PVIJ01000080.1, read as the reverse complement.
AACTTCCCATAAAACGACTTGGCCAACGTCAATTACTCTCCAGATCACGGCCTGATTTCCTCCTTAATACCCTGAATTAGAAAAGAACCACACAAGACCATGAGTGCAAGTAAAATCATATAGAGCAATGGGCTAAATGTTGATTTGTGTAATTAGCCAGTCCCAAGAGCTCTCAGTAGAAATGCTTTGATTCTTGACTTTTAGAAAGTTGTTCTACTAGAGGATTATTATGGTAATTGAAATTAGGAATGGAATTATGTTTGAACCCTAAATAACATGATGTAGATGCTAAAACTGCTATTTAGCTGTTACACTGAACAATTTGAAACAATGGAAGAGACAGGGTATACTTGTGAGAGCTCTAATTTTAATTTTAGGATTGCCACTTTGTTAGCCTTTCACTGCTTCCTTAAAGGAAATGCAGGCCTTAAAGAACTTGCCCAAGGCCTATATTCAAGTAGAAAATTAGGAGCTTAACTTCCTAAAAAGGAGATCTTTAACTTCCTCCTTTGAGGTTGGTGCAGGTTTTACATTCATTGGTCTCAAAATCTCTGCTACAAAATGAGAGCTTCTCTATGACGGATCATTTGTAAGAGCTAATTACTTTGGGAGTAATCGCTCCCTTTACCAGTGTTTGCACAGCTCATTATTTTTCTGAAAAAAAGTCAGTATGGGTGGATGCTATTAAGTTGTGATTTACCGGCCTAATGTATGATAGAAAATCAGGGCCAAAGTTCACTTGTTATAAAGCATAATTCTGACAGTCAATTTGCTGTTATCTTCATCAGCTAAGACCTTAGGAGACATTTGGATGAATGAATATCAATGGCAGGGAGTGGTTATATGTCATCATTAGATGATGAAGAGGATTATTATACTTACTGAAATCAAGAATCACAAAGAATCAAATTAGAAATTAGAGTCCCAAGAAGCAAATCAGTGAAAAGTAGAAAACATCTTTTTTTAAAAAATAATCGTTGTCTGACCTATGGTTTCCCCAAATTAAGTGTATGTTTCATTTTTGTTACTGCCTTTCAAAGCAACATAAAACATGATACATACATGTTGTGGTAGTCATATGCAACAAAATCAAGTGATGGTCCTGTTACAGAAACACCTCCATGAAAGGGGTGGCACCATTTCCCCCCTCCCACTTGTATGCATGTGTGTGGACTACAAGTCCCAGTATGAGTAGCTTTTAAGGCCTGGGACCTAACTTCCTGAATAGGGGATTGATGGGGATTAGGGGTGGAGTTTAGCAGCCTTGTTTGGCTTCTAACTGAACACATTTGTGTTCGGGCTCTTTTTTTTTTTTTTTGGCTCTGACTTGCACTCTGATACTACTGGAAGAGGAGACATGGAAGGGGACCCATGGATGAGAGGCATGTAGGGACACTTGGAAGAGAAACATGGGTGAGAGACATGTGGGGAGGCTGTGCTTGGCTCCTTGGCTGAGACTTTAGCAGCTATCAACTTTACGTGGCATATTTTAAATTTTGAGAGTCTCCTGTCCTAGCTCTCTGGGACCTGCCTAACCCCTTTCATGTGGGTCTCCACCAAAAGGTCCTTAGACTTGTAGCAAGCTCTCAGGCCACAGTGGCCTCGCTTTGGAACAAGCCTGTTAGGCTGGACATTTGTCCACAAGGGGATGGGTGATTTTTGGAGTTTTATTGGGAAACCATTGTTTGAAATCCTTTCTTTTCGATCTCTTTCTCTGCACACACCGATTCTATTAAAAATCATTTACAACAGGTTCTATTTCCTTTGCCTTTGGGCTCATGGTTGGACTTAATCCCTTTTAGAGTATGCACCTGTTTAGCAATGTGGCGTCCCTGGAAACCTCTCAGTCATACACTAACAGTCCTTGTTATCACCAGCGTCTGAGAAGTGAGCATAGAATGATCCATTATTTTTCAAATTTATTTATATTGATATTATCATGTTACTATAGCTATCAGAATGCATATATATGTGTGTGTATATACACATAACTATTATATGTTGTTCTGCAATATTTTTTCACCAAACATGTTATGAGTATCTTTTATACCCTTTTACAAGGGAGAAATTTATAAATCACCTGCATATACTAACAAATGCATTAAAAATTTTTGAAACCAACACACAAATTTATAAACTTTAAAATTTATAAATTTATAAAGACCAATGGTTGGAGGACGTTTAATTCTCAGTTTTGTTCTGCTCTGAATGATTTCATTTTTATCTATAGCCATATATTATTTTTATGAGAGATAAAAATATAAATCAAGTGAGCAAGAGAAAAAAGGCTAAATTTAAAAGGTTAAAGTGGAACCACAACTCACGTTGCCTTGTTGTAATTTTTGTACAGAAAAATCAAATATCAAATATATATAATCTTATTCTTTATCTTCAAATTCCCAAGACAAATCATTAGCTCTGGCATCAACCAAATCAACCTTTCTCTAATCCTCTTCGGTGAGTTTTCATCTAAGCAGCTTGATTGATTCCTGTGTGCTCTGTTACTATGAAGGATCATTCTAGTACAAAATATTTTGGTGGGGGGGGAGGGAAAAAATTTTGGGGAGGTTTTTTACTTTATTATGTGGCCAACCTGACTAACGATTTTAATGAGTAGAAGAGCTAGTAAATTCCCTAAAAATTTGATTTCTATAAACTATTTTTGGTTATTTTTCATTCCGAGGTAATTCCTGGACCCAGTGGAGGGAAATCTGTGTTTATTTACTTTGATCTACCAAAAACTCACTTAAAGCAAAGGTCTCAGTTGGGGACATGCATGTGAGGACAAATCTACTAAAAAGTCTGATTGCTTGGTATTGTGTTTCTTTCCAATACATTGCAGTCTCCTCTATGAGGACTCTAGGGAGAAATTTCTTTCTGGTCTCAAAAATTGTTGAAAGCAACCGAGCAATTAATTTGCTTTTACATTATGGACAATGTGGATTTTACAATAAGGCCTGTTTCTGGTTTTTATGTTATTTCAAATGTGTAATCTAGATGTCCCTAGACCCCACCAGCCTAGGGGCACAAGTGAGTCACATTAACATCGATTTCCAAATACTACTGGCTGATGGGTCTTACCCCCTACAGAGATGACCCCTTGCTCCAAACATTTCTGCATATCCCTCAGAGTGTATCACATGTGCTCACATTACTTGATTTTAAGTAGAAGAAACCAACTATGTTAGCTTACTCAAAGACAAAGGAATTTATTACAATGATTTTAGCATGACCTTTACAACCTAAGGGCAGAAATGTACCCTTGCCTCAGAAAAGACTGGAACAGAGACTTAAGTGCCATCAGGAAGTACCTTCTTTCTTTTATCTCTGTTCCCTGCTGCATAATCTTTTTCTCCCTCCCATCCCCACTGCTACCCTCAGTTTTTCCTACCAGTACAAATCAGAAACAGAAAATGAAGGCAACTGAGGACCCCCATGTTTATATGAGCCAGGTCCAGCTATTTAGGGAGAATTGGTCCCATTTCCAAATTTCTGGAGAAGGAGCTGATAATCACAGCTTGAGCAGAGTGCCCACTATAGGTTAGAGGTGAATGGCAAGGGCATGTGACCCTGGAATGTCCTGGTAGTCAAGTGAGCGGAATAGTTCAGTTCCTGGCAAAGGGAATACAGCTATGTTGACAGCAGAAAACAATTGTCAGGCAGAAGGGAGTGGCCTTTGTGTACAGTTACTCTGTCCTAGGCTCCAGAGGGAACTATCAGGCCCGCCAGACTCTGCTCTGCTTTGCTCATCCCCTGAGACAGTGACTTCCATGTTTCTTAAGGACATCCTACCTGAGCAACATACCCCTGCACTGCTCTTGTGCTGCCCTTACAATAAATCTCAAAGTTGCAAACTTTCAAGGTGCTGAAACTTCAAGAACTCTTAGTCCTTGACCTCTGGAGACTTCTGTGCAGAAGAAGTAGAGAGGTAAAAAGAATCTTTATCACCTATCTGCCATAAGAGACAGATCTCATCCCCAAGTCCAGGCTAGCTTTAATTTGCCCATGATTACACAACAAAAACAGAGTACAAATGGTATTTGATTCCACATCTGCCTGATTATGAAGCCCCTCATTTTCTCTCATTCGGAAGATTAAAACAAATGTATAGGGGTACATTTTTCTTTAATCCGGTTTTACAAAGCCCATCATGAAAAAGAGATAAAAGTTGGATTGTGTAGCTGGACTGGGAGATAGATACTTCTAGAGCCTGCCTGGTGAGTTAAATGCTATAGGGATCCTAGGAACTCCCAGATTAAATGGGTAGAAAAATTGGACTCAATTGGACTGCCTGCAATTCCAACAAACACACAGAAAATATTGCCGTGATATTCTTAGAGGTAAATTTCATTCAACTCTTCTTTAATGGGGAATTTCAGTGGCAAACTATTTCGACAACTTAAAAATCCATTATATTAAGAATATAATATCAGGATATTTAAAGTTCTTATTGTGGTCATTTAAACTTAGAGCTTGGATTTTATTTTTAAAGAAGGTAAGCATAAATATAAAGATTAACATTTTCTTTTTTAATTTTTAAGATTTATTTATTTATCCACATAAGCTGGGTGTAGGCAGAGGTGTAGGGTGGTGAGAGGATTCACCAGAGACAGAATGGGGAGCAGAACAGGCAGGTCGACTGAAGTACAGTGCTGAGGGGAGCAGCGGGCGAGGCAGGAGAGGTCTGCTGCTCCATGTGGGAATCTCCCTGGCTGAGTTTCGAACTTGTGCTACAGTGGCTCTGGATAGCTTCATAGTGCCGCGTTCAACCCGTTGCACCACCAGGGAGGCCCAAGGATTAACATTTTCTAATCAAATATTCTTGTTCTATCCCCTCCATCCCCACCCCAATGTCCTTCCAATTTTCCTAGTCATATCTCTTCCACCCTCTCTCCCTATTTTATATCTCCTATGTCTCACCTCAAAATCCTCTTTTCCTCTGTCCTATGCCTTAAATATATCAAATTTCTGGTAATTATCATAAAGTATCAAGAAGTTTTCTACTTCTTAGGTTTCATTTGGCTTAGAATATTTGCTCGGTCCAGAATACTTTCATAAAGTCCTACTTGAAGATTCAACTTAATCATTTTTATGGATCTTTTTTGGATTAGAGATTCTTCCCCTTATGCCTTCCTAGTTATTTGTATACATCTATCTTATAACACTTAATACATTATACAGGACTAGTTTCTTGTCTATACTCTCCCACAGGAGATACAATTTCCCTGAAGGCAACGAGGGAATTATTATTCATAATTTAACTCTAAGCATGAGGGACAAAATCTCTGGCACATAACAGTTCCTCAACAAATAAGTGAGAAGTAATAAACAAAAGGGGGAAATATCAGATTACTAAAGAAACTCTTAAAATTCTGGTATATCTCCAAACTTAGGGGAAAACTTTCTCAGTTCTATTTCCAACATTCACATTATAATCCTTTGGTAGTTACAGAAAGAGAAACCTACAAATATCTTGGTAGAATTGGAAATCGATTTAAGGAATCCAAATCTTTGCCAAATCCTCATTTGATAATGATCTAGGAGACAATGTGCTGTGGTAATAAATTCAGACTGCCTAAAAATCCTCCCCAGCTTGGACACTCGCTGTCTGGTGAATTTGTACAAGTCACTTCACTTCTCTGCCTCATTTTCCACATCCATAAAACTTAGAGAATAATAATACATATTTCCTAATTGGTTGTTTTGAGGTTGTTTTTAGAATTAAGTGAGTAAATACAGGAGAAACTCTTACAACACTAGGTTATTCAGATCAGGTCCTTAAAAATTCCTTATTATCATTTAATCCACAATTAGAAGGAAATCTTAACCTTCCCTAATGATAAGATTTACTCATTTTTTCTGTGAAACCATAGTTCCTATAGAACTGTGAAATGATCTTTTAACGTATGTATTTTCCTACTTGTCTTATTGAAAACAGAAAGGTCTTCAGGTTTGTGTATATGAAAAAGGTTTAAATGTATAGCAGATTGTCTTATCAAAGACACTGAAATCTCCCAGCACCAGGAGATTATGTATGAAAATGAAACTGGCTGTGACCACCATCATTTCAAAAAATAATTGCTCTTGTCAAGTGACAGCAGTTGAAAATCTGATTTTCCTTTGAATGTGTATCTGCTTTTTCTCAAAAATCTATGACTGTTCGCTGTGAATTGAGTAAAGTCTTTAAGCACTCAGACCTCAAGTGTAAAACAAGTCCATATTTTCCTCCAGTCTTGAAGAATGACCTGTATGGTTTCTAACTGTGCTCCAAACATCTCTATCTATATTTGATTGCTTAAGAGAGAAAGAGACAGATGTGGATGTGGAAAATGAGGTAGAGAGAGAGAGAGAGAGAGAGAGAGAGAGAGAGAGAGAGAGAGAGAGAGAGAAGAAATAAAATCCCATGAGATTAGTGAAATAGCAGGCATTTTGTTGAGAGCTGATTTTCATCTTTTAGGCCTCATGAAGATGCAAATATCTGAAGTAAATATTTCTTGATTATCAAAATTAGATTTCTCACCAATATTTTGCATTTAACATCAGAAAGAAATATGAAGGGAAGAAACGCAATGCTTTTGCAGTGGAAGTAAGGTAGTGGCTCAGCAATGAGTTCCAGATGCTTAGAGTTTTGAAGACCTTGGCTTCCAGGGAAGTCCTTGTGTCTTTCTTGGTCTAAGAAGCTCAAAAGAATAAATTTCCTTTCAAAGCCAAATGACTCAATTCCTTCAGTTATTGCCACATGAAAGGATTTACTTACCCTGTCAGGTTATGTCAATGGACCTAACCGGATGATAGCAAATGCAGGTTTGTCAGAGAAATGAGAGTGTCTCAACAAAATCTGGATATATGTGATATTAATTCATTATGAGTTCTGCTGTTATTTTTGTTCTACTGTTCATTTGTCACAATTCAAAAGATGAGTTTTCTGTGACCTCATGGATGAAAAACAGCAAAAGCCAGAATATACTGGATGACATGTTTTGGAGGATTTTATTTTTTTTAAGGAGTTCCTGGCTTTATAGTTGTTGAATGAAAAGATTACAGTAGATATAAATGTCTGATGAATTTCTATCAGAAATGTTCTGTGAATTATGATATCTTTTCTGCCATAAGTTTTGTGCTTATTACTATGATTAAGTGACATATTCTTTGCTTAAAGGAAGGCTTTCTGGTATCAATTTTATAGACCTGCCAAGACATGAGAAATTTACTGAGCAGCACTGTATAAAGCACTGATGCAAGAATGTATGCCTCATCTCTCAGCTTCCACCACTGTTCTCTTACAATCTATTTCAAAAAAAGTAAAAAATGATCTTTTAAATATGTAAACAATTCATGTTTTTCCTCTGCTCAAGATCATCACCTTCAGAATAAAAGTCAAACTCCTAGTCTTCACTTAGAAACTCATATTCTAGCCCCCTTCTCCCCATTCACTTACCCTGTCCAGTAACCTCCATCCAATTAGCTAAGACTCAGAGAGTCTATGCATTAAAGATATGTTATCTTTAATATATTGATATTTTTAACAAATATCTATATTTTTAGATAATGAAGATATATATCATTATTAAAAATATATTGCCATTTGTGACAACATAAATGGAACTTGAGATGAAATAAACTATGGAGAAGGACAAATACTGTATGTTATCACTTATACATGGGATTTTTTTAAAAGTCATAGATAGAGAGCAGACTGATGGTTGTCAGAGGAGGTGAGAGGGTGAAATGGGTGAAAAGAGTCAAAATACACAAACTTTAAATTCTAAAATAAGTCCTGGGTATATAATGTACAGAATGGTGTTTATGGTTAATAATACTCTAGTGCATATTTGAAAGTTGCTAAAAGAGCAAATCTTAAAAGATTTCATCACAAGAAGAAAAAAATTGTAGCTATATATGGTGATCATTTTGCAATATATAGAACCATCAACTCCTTACATTGTACATATAAAAATAATTTAATACAATATGTCAACTATAACTCAATAACAAATAATAAATAAATAACTGAAACATGATCAGAATAGATTCCAGCATCAATAATAGTTTAGCATTACCAACCCTGTGACCGCTAAGCTCTTTTGCCACCACTCACCCCCTTATCAGACCCAGGCCAGAGCCTCTTACTCTCAGATGAGCTTAACGTCTTGAGTCTCTTGCTCACCCCTGCAAAGCCGACCCCAAATAGTAGAGTCTAGCTAGTACATGTGGTTTACAGCTTTGGAACTCCATGTAGGAGAAAGTCAACTTTATTTTTTTATGAAGCTGGCTTCTACAGCAACATCAAGAATCCAAATGTAAATGGATGTATTGTGGGAAGAGAAAAAGGAATCACAACTCCCTTAACCAACACCCTTTAAGCCCCAAGGCCTCCATAACCAAAATAGTCTTATACAATTCAATAGTGTATTCATATTTACAACATTAAGTGTTTCTTTAAATTAAATAATGTAGATGATTTTGTGTTAGCATGCTAAACTTAAGGAGAAAATATTTCAAAGCAAGACAAAATACTAAAATAATTTTTGATTGCTCTCCTGTACTCAGGACACCATTTTTCTCATCTGTCACCTTCTCATATCTGTCAACTTCATGTGTTATTTTGGCCAGAAGTTGTGGTACAGAGATTGTGCCTGGACCCACTTGAGGAATGGAGAAACTTTTGAACATGTTCGTTCTGTAGGACCTGCAGATTTATAAAAGGAAACATCTTACCTCCAAGAGTAGTTGGTAAAATTGAGTGGCCGGATGGTAATGGCTGACCAGTAAGAAAGCAGAAGAATGAAGATGACTTAGATCCATGGTTCCTGTCAGCAGTGCAAGCAGACATTTACTTTTTTGTTGTTCAAAAGTGTAATGATGGTATTTGTTGTACATTTAACAAATAGCATGTGTTCAAAGGAGTTATTCTACAGGTGCAGGCTTTAACTATGCCTAGAGAATATTCTACCCAACTTCTCCTCCTATGTGTTTACATACCACATTCTTGCATTAATTTCTTCTTGATAAATCACAATTATGATGGATATTCTGAAGAAGGAGATGGAAATGAAAGGACATCTAAGAAATCCTCTCTCAAATTAAAGCAGGTTTAAAAATTAATTTCTTTTTAAGTGTTATAGATCTTGTTGCAATACTTTATATATAGACTCACATTAAGATTCATCTATATTTGGGAAATATCAGAATAACTGGAAATAATGATTTTGAAAATCCTGACTACATTATTCTTATATTATTTGCATTCTTATTGATTTGCACTTGCTCACTTATGTGGCAAAGACAGAAAGGAGCAACATCAATCCGTCTTTAGATTCATTTTTTCCAGTTGCAAACACGAGAGATATATTTATCTACATTTTTATTTTAATATGATCTGTATTGTTATTTTATGTTTCTGACACATTAAGTAGAAATCTCCTCATTTCAATTTAATTTCTAATACCTCGTCATCTATAGTTTATTGAGTACTTGTTAAGAATTGAAATCTAATCTCTGTGATTTAAATCAAGCAACTCACCATTCCCCTGCAAGGTACAAACATGAGTTTACATAGCCTATCCAAATTCATGCTTCTGATAAATGCAATCACACTGAACAACCAAAGTACTCTCTTTTATCCTAGGCTAGTCAAGTATTTATGCCTGCTTAGCTCAACTGGCCAGAGGTTGAAGTGCAGTGCTAATGAAGTCAAAGTCATAAATGTGAAGTTTAAGTCAAGGCTTTCCTTTGATTCATAACTGAAAGTTCAACATTTAACCTTGGCCAGTCAATATGTGCTGCTGTTTACAAGTACAGAGTGAAAGAGTGGGTGGCACAATATAAATCCATCACTGAAGCTGGAAATGGGACTCAAAAAACACATCTGATAAATTACCAAAATCACCATCCTTTTCAAACAACAATAAATTATATTTAAGCAGGAAGTGATCTGTAGTTTTTGGTCTAGTAGTCAGGTAAAATGAGAAAATGGAGCGTTAGATACTATCAGTAGATAGCTCTGATATAATCCTTTCCTTGGAAAAACAAGAGAACATATTAAAATTCATGAGTAGGAGCAGAAGTGAAGGGACTGAGTGATTTTCCCACTATGTGTAAGCCAAAGGTAAAGAGAAACTAAAAATTTTTCTGACTCCTTGTTTATAGCTCTCTGTTCCAAACTAGGAATTCACTATGGCCCTGAGCCCAAGAAAAGTAACTTTTCTGACTACCTTCAAAATGTGTTACTTAAAATTACTCATAAGTTTGAAACAACAGTGATGGAAGTTTGGGGGGAAGGGTTATTTATACCGGTGGTTCTTACCTGTAGGGTGTATCCAGGATCACAGCCCAGGCTTGTGTAAGGCTTCCTGAGTCCCTACTCCCACTGTTTCCGATACAATGGGATTGAATGAGACCTGACAATTTTCATTTTTAACAAGTTTCCAAGAAAGGCTGTTATAAGTCAGTGGTTCTCACTGACTTATAACAATAAAAGTATAGCAATTAAAAATCCAGAAACAAAACTGAATTCTTCTTTCTGTTTGTGTAGACATCTTAACACAAAAACAAACTTAGAACTAACCATTTGACAAGAGTCAGATTTGGATGTTATAAACGTCTGGAGAAAATTATTGTGGGCAATTTCATTTTGCCTTTTTTCAACAGAGTCCCTTGGTCTAGGTAAGCCATCTCAAGTTACTCCCTGCCAGACTGTCAAATCTAATTTCAAATATAGGATATTTGGAAAATACAATACAATGTTTATAAATGCAATTGATCTTGTGACCACCTAACAACTGTCCTTGGAAACTAGCAGTTCATCGCTCACATTATGTAAATGCTGCATAAAGTTCAGAATCAGAATGCATCAATGGGAAATAATAGAAGAAACAAACACTCACTTTTGTTATTAGGAACTACCTGGGTGGCACGATTCATTCAGCGTTGTTCTCATCCTGAATGAAGTCAGTTACTTTGCAGACTAGTCAAAATAAATATTAGCAAGATAAGAAAGAAGGAAATAACAAGGAAAGACTTGTGTAAATAATTGCCATGTAGCTACTTGCAACATTACTGAAGTTTTTATGCACAATAGCTTTTTTTTACATTTAAAAAAATGGCTCTGAATCGTAAATATAAATCATGTTCATCCACCTCCACCGTGACAGAGTCTGCTTCAACAACACAGTTTGCAAGATTTATTGTGTTAGACAACTGTTTTAGAAGCTGTTTGGGGAGTAGATAAGCAGCCTGACTTGAGAAACAGCAAGTTTACTTCAATGTGGTCTTTGTGGGTAACTCATTCTTCCTGGGATCATTTCCTGAATGGAAATAATCTACTTTGCAGCAGATTTTAGTACCTTTTGTTAGAAGTGTTCTCTGCTCTATTTGTAAGCAAGAACTCCAGACTTCACTACATCAGGTCTTCCCTGAAAGACCAGTAACAGCTTTGAAAGGACTTTATAATTTAAGGTGAAAAGCATGATTATGAGCCTCATAACTCTAAGTGCCAAAAAGCATTTTAAACAGGAGAAGACTGACGGGCCTGTCAAGCAGTAATGTGTCTGTATTTGCATCTGACCTGAAATCACTTTCAACATCTGCAAGAACAAAAAAAAAAAAAAAAAAAATCAGTCAAGGAAAGTTGTCTCGGAACAAAGGATTAACCACACAGCAAACTGTCTAGTGAAGGTGGGAGACCCACCACCCTGAATCTTCAGTTGTTTCCCCAAACTGGCAATTATTTCTATCTTTAGAGCTACATATCTGTTTCCTTGAAAGATAAAGTAAGGCATGAGGAATGAAAAGAATGGATAGCACATCTTTTTAATCGCAGTGAATCCACACGCACTGGTTCACAGATGAACACTGAGTTGTCAGTCAATTTGTGTGCCTATCTCCTTTGTAAGCACATATGTGATCTTCTTCCTTCTGTTCTGGTCATGGTGTTTATAATAATTTCTTAGAATAAGGGGTTGGAAAAAAGATACCAGTCTCAGACTGACAGTAAGTAAAAGTCCCTGTTGACAAAGTTAGGCTAGGACTGCGGGAGGCAAAAATATTTTAACCTTGCATTTTTTATTTTGTTCTAACATAATTAACATGCACATGAAATTAATGCATAGATCTTGCAAAGGCATGTATAAATTAGAAAAAACAATAACCGTTCTTTGGTTATCTGTCATTATTCTCAACTGGCATTGTGTATGAAACAAAATGTGGATTCACTAGGTTTTATTGGAAATTTGAAGTTAATCTTACAACACCATGTTAAAGATCATCAAACATGTGCCTTTGTAATAAGGAACGTTTTAGAGTATTTTTGCACTATTTTCTAGATATGCTTAAGTCCAATTTCAGTTGTAATTAAAATGCTCTCTTGAAGCTATTTACAGAATGAAATGTCTTTAGGGGTTAGTAAATTGCATGCTTTTGAGGTAATTTCCTAAGGAAGAAGCTTTTATACCTTACTATGAAATCTCTTGGACACCTCCTATGGAGCTACAGTTGACTTTCATAAACAACATAATGACTACATGTCAAGGAAAGAGTGATAAACTCTGGGTCTTCAAAGAAATAGAAGCAGCCCACAAGGTTTCTGTCTTTCTGTTGACATGTAAAACATAAAATTAACCCACAAAGACATTTTGAAAATATATTTTCCTTTGCAAAGGTGGGTAATTATTTTCAGCATTACAAAGCAACTGTGGCTTCCTTGTTTAAAATATTCTGTTTATAGCTGTTTTGTTAGGCAAGAAGAAAATTCAACAATGTAAGGATCTTTTTTAATGTAAACCTTCATAAAAATCATGCTGCATGTTATGGAGGAAACAAGTAAAAAAAAATCTCTTGATCAATATTCCCAGGAACTTAGTTATTACAAATTATAAAATGATAAATTCACGTATGTGAGCCAGAGTCTTTAAAATAGAATTTAGAAAATCCTAAATACTCTTCACATTTTTAACTCCCATCATGGGCAGTAGGCTCCCATCTTCTGCCTGATCTTTCTGTGATGCTTTTCCAACTTAGTACAAATGCGACTCACTGCTGTTCATGAAATGCTTCATCACCTGATGGTAGCTTAGTGCAGATGTCCTATAGATCTGAAAGTTCTACTTTATTTATTAATTTACTGGGTTATTTTAAGAACAAATGCTCTGAAATAAAATTTTAAGAACTTATGTCATCAAAAGCTATTCATTGTACAACTATAAAGTATTTTGAAGATTTATTTATATACTTATGTGTATAGAAGAACTGGGGTGCAGGCCAGAGGTGGGTGCAGGGGGTGAGAGGATTCAACAGAGACAGAGTGGGAAGCAGAACAGGCAGATCTACTGAAATATACTGCTAAGGGGAGCAGCAGGTGAGACATGAGAGGTCTACTGTGCCAAATGTGGCTTAGCTCCCTGGCTAGGGTTCAAACTCAGGCCAGGTGATAGCAATGAGACTTAACCCCTACACCACCAGGGAGGCCCCAAATATAACCTGTTTTGAATGAATTTGTCTTTATAGTAAGTATTTCTAGCCAAAATAGAATCAAAAGAAATAATCGCACTACCTTGGCAACTAATTCAAAATAGGATAGGTTTTGGGTTCCTAAAATTTAAAAAGAAAGTTGTTGAGAAATTGGATGTCATGATAATGTGATAGTGAATTTCTATTGTTCTTTCTATGTGGATCTCCTAATATAACCAGTCATGAAAATATTCCCAAAGGAAATCCATCCTCACATTTCTGTAAACATGGAGATTTCCCATGACCCCTATAATGTAAACAACCTCTACCCAAGCTCTCCTTCCCAGCACTCATCTTACCCATTGCCACAGTCTCTGCCTTGGGACTCCAGGAACCTTCCCACAATCCAGCCACTAAAGGGTTAAGGCCTAGTTAAGCAGGAGACCTTGAGGCTCCTCCTGAGCCCTCTAATTGGAATCTCTTCTGAGTGGTCAGTGATCCTGGCAAAATATCATTACACATTTTAATATCACCCTTAGGCTCTTGTATTCATCTCAAAATGCACATAAGCCCACAAACAAACTAGCATTGGAAATGTGAGAGCTGTCCCCACACCACCTCGTCTCCATGCATGTTATAGGGTGCTTTATGAAAAATTGATTTCTTGAATTTCATGGTAAAAATTGCTTTAGGGTGAAGCTTAAAAATGAAGAGAAGTGTGTTTTTGGTCATTAACAAGCAATATGAAATTGGTGATATGTTAAGTATTATGGGACTGTAGGGTCCAGTGTTGGACACAAAGAGGAGGTATATTTTATGTTGGCATTTGGTATTTGCGACTAATAGTTAAAAGACAAACCAGGACTAATGCCTCTAGAGGGCAAAAAGGTAATTTTTTAAATTCAGTTCAATAAAACCCATATTCCTTAGTTATCTACAGAGTGAGGGCACTTTGTTAGGCATTAACTTTTCAGTAGATCTGCCTGTTCTGCTCCCCACTCTGTCTCTGGTGAATCCTCTCACCCCCACCCCCACACCTCTAGCCTACACCCAGTTCTATGTAAAAATAAAAATAAATTAAAAAAAGAAACTTCTCAAATATAGAAAGAAGTTTACAGTTTAGTGAAATAGTGAGACAAATTATAAATAAATCAATAAATTAGGCCCCATAGATGCATCATTTTCAATACCAATTATTTTGTTCTAGGTCTATCCCCTTAGTTCAATAATTAGTATTCACAGAATGAATAACCAGCAATATAATATATTAGGAAATTCATAAATTTAGGGTCATAAGACCAATTTAAGTCCTGGTATTGCCATTCCCTGATCTCCTAATTTTGCAAAAATAAATGACATAGATCCAAAGGTCTCTTCCAGTACCACATCCACCTAATTATAATTCTATATCCTTTCTGGAGTATGTTCAATTAGTATGGAAAATATTACAGATTTAAAACAAATAACTGAACTAGGCAGTTGAGTTAGGTAAGAGGGAACACGCATTTGAAGATATTCTGCAGATAACTTATCAGAATATTGTGATCACCTGGATGTGTATGTAATATGAAGAAGGGAGAACAGATAAAGTTGACTCGCAGTTTTCCAGCTTGGTAGACTGCTTAGGTAACATTACCATTGATCCAGGACAGAAGGCATAGAAGGAGCTGCTTTGGGAGTAAAGTAATGACTTCCTTCTGGGTCATGTTAAAATGGAGGGACCTGTGGGAACCAGCTTTGAACTTAACCTTGCACACCACTGCCAGGCTCTTTCAATATACCTCTGATTCCAGCGAGTCATGGGGAACAGTTCAGTTTAGATGTTGCCCAACTTCCTACTGACAATGCCATCCTTGCAAGTAAGTGCTGAACACTAGTTTCCTATCACAGGGGCTTTCTAACACTGGGTGGGATGTCTGTGACAGGGGAATGGACAGTTCTGGCACTTCTTGTCAGCAGCTGGTCGGTGTGGTCAATATGAATTTCTACTTGTGTATATAGCATCAAGCTGAGAAACACAATTCAGTCTGTATATCGATATTATTTTCCCGACTATGGTTTAATAAAATACTAATTGTCTAGGAGTTTATCCTCCTCTCTTAACAATCAGGAAATGATCTAGAATAGCATGGCAAAATATTTTTTTATTATCAGTTTGGGTTTTTTATTGAAGTATTTGCTGCAATAGTGTGTGTGTGTGTGTGTGTGTGTGTGTGTGTGTGTGTGTGTGTGTGTGTGTGTTTGGAAGGGCATGTGCCAGCATCACAGTGAATTGTATTAGGTGTTGCAATTACTGGAAATGTTTATTTTTAAAAAATACCTTTCAGAATTTTCTGTGATTTTTGTGAAAGTCACGTTTTCCTTTTACAATTAATATAAAAACTACAGAACATTTAAAAAAAAACTAAATTAAGTGAAGACATTTCCACTTAAATTGTTTGCTACTTAAAATGTCGTCAATATTCTGTTCCAATGTTGCCAGTTCTTCTTTTCAGCCCAGGTAAATGGGCTTTTGTTCCCAAGCAGTTACCTGCATTTGGAGGTAAAGGGGTAGAGAAAAGTCTCCTGCGTAGATCAAGGCAAGAACCCTGCAGACTGAAGCAGCTTTCATTGTCTGTGGATTAAATGCATTAGTCCTTATTGTAAATATGTAGGCATCAGCTGTGGGTTAATTTTCCCCTTTAGGAGAGGTGTGAGGGGAAACTGACAGAACTTAATGCTAAAATTACCTAATTTTGAATCATACGTAGTCTCCTCAGAAGATGTTGGTTGAACTGGTTTTGCTGTTTTTTTTTTATTTCATTTGTTCAGAATAATAAATAAGTCAAATTTCATGCTGTCATCTGTAATGATGAATAATGAATGGATTCAGCAGAAGTTAGTTGATTTTCGATGATAGGAACCTGAAATGTTTTCCTTTCTGAGGATTTAAAATATATAGAAAGAGTTTAATATAAGAAGAGAAATTCTTTAGCAAAAGACTTTAATTTACAAGCTACAACTTGTGTTTCCAAAGGCCTGACTTTGAGCCCTGCTGAAGATTTGGTGATGGGTGAGCCCTGAGGGCAATATGAATTTCTTTAGTTTACTGTGCAGGGCACCAAATCCCTTCCATCAATGGTTTCCAAGTCCCCAAGGCTAAGAACTCTTTCTACCAAAAATAATAAACAACAGGAATCAGTTGTTGATTAAGGAAATACGTAATGCCAGAAAGTTATTATAAATTAACTATGTGTTTGAAATAAATGTTTTATTTTAAAAAATCCTAACAGCATCCTTCTACATTTGAAAATATTGTATTTTTGCATTTTAGGTGCATTTATTATGTACCTAAATAAAGAAAACAACAAAAGTAAAAGTTTCCAATATTTCTGTATGAACATCAATTTTTAAAGATACCACTATAATAATTGGTGGACAATTTTATAACTTATGCTATATAATAAAGACATCATATTGTAGAAACAAATAAACAATATTGATGAAGTGATATGATGCAAATAATTGAAATAGCCACAAATTAGTCTTGCTATTTGTATATTTTGGCAAGTAAAACATGTTTTAAAATTTAAATTGCAAAGGTTCAAATACCTATCTTTAATGTACCTTATTTCTTTATCTATATAACAAAAACAAAAATCCCAAAAGAACACATCCAGAAAATTTGAGCTATAAACCAAGTTGATTGTTACTATTATGCTGTTTTTTTTTAAATCAAGCTTTCTAAGCTTTTGAAGCATCATTAATTTGAATCGTGTTTTTCCACATAGTATGAATAAAAAAGCCTTCTATTATGGAAGATGTATGTGGAAGGGTAAATGTTTTAAGATCTTACTGTATGTTCTATTTACTTTTTAATTTTTCCCTCCCTAGTTTTGCTATCGCAGAACATAGTGTGTCAGTGAAGTCTTTTGCATGAGAACCCTCAATGTTAATGCCGAAGTAAGTTACCACATAAGAATATTTATTTTCTTCCCTGGAAAATCCAAGCATGGCTTGCACCAAGTTCAAATGATGTCTCTGCCCAGCTGCTTTGCCCTTCCTTGGCTGGTACCCATTCTCTGTGGGCCTCCTTGCCTCCTAGCAGCTATGACTCTATCAACTCTGGTGATAGTGGGTCTTTTCCTCATAGTAACATCTCTTCTGGATTGGGTCTCATTGGTCTAAGTTGTACTTCCTGCCCAACTCTTATCCATCACTGTGTTCAAAGGATGAAATAGCCTATTGATCAGGATTGGGTCACGTGTCCATACAGGGAAAGAGTCCTCTTATGTAAGTCAAGCAAACTAACAGTGAGGATGAGGTATATTCCTCAAGGAAACCAAGATGCTGCTACCAAAATAAGGAACAGTTACTGGGTAGACAAAGCAAAAATATTCAAATTAGTCTCTGGAATTTTTTTCAGAGATGGAAGGAGAATTTGCTCAGATGGTATTCATTCTGGCAGGTCTTCAGTCCACATGAATCCTGGCAGCCTGGGACTCAGAAAGCAGGGACATGCGGGGTCTCTTCATGCTTTGGCACTTCAGGAAGCCTGAGCATCCTGGTACAAGCATGGAGAAGGAAACTCAGTAATGACTCTAACAAGATTTCCATCAGCCTAGTATGACGGGTGCCTGGAATTTGATGACTAAGATTTATGTGGCCATTCCATTATTTATTCAGGCAACACAAAGTATTTAGGGCACACATGGACACTGCCATCTTTGAAAGCATTCTGACACCTTGGGCACTGGGCTGGAAGCCACATTCCAGAATCTGTTCAGTATTGTTCAGTATGCACACATTGTTGTAAATCAGATATCTAGAACTTTTCCATATTACAAATCCAAAACTCTATACCCACTAAACAACTCTTCTTTCCCTCCTCCCAGCCCCCAGTTAATGACCATTCTGCTTTCTAGTTTCATTCCATTGTGATAAAAAAAAAATAGTTTGTGTAATTTCAAACTCCTTAAATGTGTGAAGATTTGTGTTGTAGAGTGAGAATGTTTCACTGTACTTCAGAATATGTATTCTTGTTGGATGGAGTGTCCTATATGTCTGTTAGATCTAGTTGGTTTACAGTCACTCACATCCTCTATTTCCTTATTTATCTTCTGTCTAGTTGTTTATAAGCCTTCAATGACAAAAAGCAGTCCCTACCTCATAGGTTGATTTATGGGTTTAAAATCTACTCCTTGGCAGTAGGAAAAAGAGGCTGACACACAGCAGGCCAAGAACATGCCAGTGGGGCCTAGCAAGAGAGGGGCTGATAAGCAGAAGGCCACTTCTGGATCAAACCAAAGTAAAGGTGGTGGGTTACCAGGAGCCAGAACCAGAAAGAAGCTAATGCTGGAGAACCACAAGTAAATGAGCCAAGCCCAGGGAAAGGTGGCATCTCCCTGCTGCTCTTCTGGTGTGAAACAGGTAGAACAAAGTGTAGGATTATGGGTCCCTGGCGCAGATACTCTGGATAGTGATTGCTCTCTAATTTACTGTTAGAAAGGAGCCATTGGTTTAGGACTAAAAGGTTTGGGGCCCTCATTTAATGCCAGTGTGCTAGAAAATGCTGTGTCCCTAGTAGAGAGACATCCACATTTATGGCTGAGCTGACTTGGTGACTGGTAAACTCCCGGGCAGACAGCTCTCCCTCATGTGCCTGTGAAACGAAGTGTCAGGCTCCTCTTTCCTACATGCTTTATCCTGCTTCTGATGAATTTACAAAGGAAGCTCTGTAGGGATATGAAGTGATGTGAAGCTTTCTGAGCAGGATTTGTTTTATACCTATTTTTATGGGGGAGAAATATGCTTAAGCCTATCTAAAAATCTGGTTAACAAATTTGCCATATAGTAGCTGCTCGATAAATGGTGTTTTTTTTTAATTCGAAGCATAACTGACTTTCATTATTTTAGTTCCAGATGTATAACATAATGATTCTACAAACGTTTACCATGATAAGTCTATTTACCATCTTAGCAACTTTCAACTTGCAATACTCTATTATTGGTTATATTTCCCATATATTATTATAATACTAACACTAACCCTCAAGAAAGAGTAAAAGGGCTTGAGCATATGCATCACTACATTTCCAGCATCAATGTAATTTCCTATCCTAAAGACCTAAAGGTACAGTTGGTTGAATTATGGAAGGACAGATTTGCCAAGCAGTGGAAAAGAGGAATATTACTAATTTTACTTGTATTTATTATAACCAGCTATCAACTGATTGCCCATGCACCTTCAGGGTTTAACCAGTTAAGAAGTTGCCTTGCCTTCACCCAGATATACCCATCCCAGGATTTACACATACTTGGTAAAATTTCATTTTCATGACCCGGGAGGTTCCAGAACTCTCCCCGTGTTTTCCACTCATTCTTAACAACACATATTGTGATATTTCCCCTGAAACTACATCTGATGCTATGTTCTGGTCTCTACTGACCTAGATCCAAGATTCAGCTTCTTAGCTGATTTCCACAAAAGATCAATTTGAACCAACAATTTCATGCATTACAGCACATTCCTGAAGTTTCACAAGGTTGTGGGAAGAGGTCACATCCCATTTTCCCATTTCACTACATCCACCCAACTCACTTTCTCCCCTTGCTCTGACCTCTCCAGAGTAACAAGCAATCCTTACTCATTGGAATGAACCCTTGAAAAGAAATTTTTATTCTTAAATAAAATCATCAAGGTATATTTTCCAAACAAAAACAGTTCTTACTGAAGAATTCTGTTGTAGATGTCAGACAAATAATACTTTTGATCCTGTGTAATTCTGCTGGACCTCACTATACATTTCCACTTAGGAAATAATAACTCTGCATCTATTTTGTAAAAGGAAGTGTATAGGAATTAAACTTTGAGCAAAGATGTTACTTTTTAATCTACCATAAATGAAATAACATTATCTCTCATAGCGATAATGAATGCCAAGAACATAGTGAATCAGCAAGAATTTTAACGTGAAATACTGTTTAAAAATTCAAAATTGTTCTAAATATTTAAGTGCTCAAAATCAATAGACTTTACTTTTAGCTCTATTTACCAAACTGATATTTCATGTAATTTATAACTATTTCATTAAATCTGGGGATAGTCACTAAGACATAAAACTTGATGTTCTGGCCTATAGGAAATTAATTTCCTCAAATAATCTGACTTTCCAGGAAAAAATAACTCTTAATATTATCAGATGATTTAGTTAGAAAATTATTAATGAGTAAAAACTTCAAGAAACAGGCTTTTTGTTCACTAAAGTCTAGAACAACATCTGGTGGTACTCAAACCACGTTTGGTAAATTAATTAACATAAAATAATTTCTAGAACTTCATTTATCTGATGAACATTTATTATGTATCTATTTTATATCTAGCTGATTGTAGGTGGACATATTCAATTTATCCAATTTTATTTTTAGGTTCCAAAAGATTGAAATTTCCATCACTTTCTGAGAAAGATTAACAGCTTCTCCTTGACAACCAAATGCTTCATTTTTCTTTTTTTATTTCCTCACAACTCAGTCTTCTCAGGCCTACTGACATATGTTTGATTGGCCAGTATCTCTTCTGAACTGTATGGCATGCTCTAAACACAGATTTATGGTACAGACATGAGTTTTTGAATCATTTTCAAGGAACTAACAGTTTTATGAATTTAGGAATAATAATTGTTTAAGTAGTATTTGCTGTGGCATTTGGTTTTTCTATTTTTCATTGACAAATATTGTTACTGAAAATTTTTATTTTCATTCAGTACCTTTTCAGAGTGACTATCTTTTGTTTTGCCATCCATTTGATCAGTACGTTTGCTAAACTAACATCTAACTGCAAACTGAGAAACATTTTACTTAATTAGCTCATGTAATTCTCACAAAATAAAATTCCTATGACATAAATATTATTAATGTGTCCACAAGATGGATGGAGGACAAGGGTTACAGAGCCGTCATGAAGTGAGATTTGAGCTTGTTTGTTGTGACTCAAATTCTTATCCACTCTGTTATTAGATTCATTTTACGTTCACCATTTTCTTTCCTGTTCTTTTACTGTTTTTAACTTCTGTCTCTTTTTGGTCTATAGCACAGGAGAAACTTTAGGGATGGGAAGATTCTTATTTTTCTCCACGGTTGCTGCAGAAATCTATGCTTAATTTATTTATTTATTTTTTAAGATTTATTTTTTATTTATAGACACAAGCTGGGGTACAGGCCAGAGGCGTGGGGGCAGTGAGAGGGTTCACCAGAGACAGAGCGGGGAGCAGAACAGGCAGATCACAAATACACTGCTGAGGGGAGCAGCGGGCGAGGCAGGAGAGGTCTGCCGCGCCATGTGGGACTCTCCCTGGCGGGGCGTCAAACTCGCTTCGCCACTGCCGACAGCTCCACAGCGCAGCGCTTAACCACTGCGCCACCGGGGAGGCCCCTCTATGCTTAATTTGAAAGGACATATTCTTCGCTGACCTACCAAATACCCATTCCTGTCTTTCCCCTTCCTGAGAGCAACCCAATTCTCCTTTGGGGCATCAGTCTTCCCTATTGTACAGCACGCGTGGGATCTGAATGGAATTGCCCACATTTCCTGCTCTGGGTGTGCATTCTGCCTGCTGTCCCTGGATCTGTTAATATAACCCCTGATGGTGAAGAAGGATAAGTCATTTAGATTAGCATCAATCAGGACATGAGTCCACCTGACTTCAGTCACTGGCTCTGATCGGTCCAAAGTGAAATTCAAGCATTTATGCCATGATGGAGGGAAGAAAAGCCTCTATTTTGGCTCTTAGTAGTGCACATGCAAATGAGTATGGAATGCCTATAGCTATTGTATCTTCATGGAAACCAGCCCAAGACAAGCCAATACATGGAGGGAGACAAAGCCAAGTAAACTGCCAAGAAATGTAGCCAGATTCCAGGTCAAACCATGACTAAAGCCCACTCAGTACAGCTGAACTAATAGTTATATATGCTAATAAATGTATTCTATTGTTTGAATAGGTTTTTATGTTATCAAATTAATATAACCACTCTCACTTTTATTTCTAAATTAAATTTTTCTTTTCTTTTCTTGACCGAGAATTTTCTCCCAATTATTTTCTTTTGAAGGATACGTCTTATGTGCACTTGTGTGCTGGAGATAAGATTAATTTTAAAAACTCATTTAAGTTTGTGTCTATGTTTCTCTGCCTTCCTAGTCTTTTTTATTTTTCAGAGTTCAAGTCACTTGAAATTCTTTCCCTGGGACCCATTTATTAGTGTGATGAATTATCACAGTTCAAAGTCAACAGGAGCAAAGTCACCTCCTAATTTCACCTTGAAAATTAATTAGTTACTGCCAATAAGCTGTAAATATAATATGGATTTGCCTCCATCAGACCACAAAAACCATATAATGTTAGTGGTGGAGAAACCTTAGGGGTCATCTAATCCTACTTAATTATTTTACAGATGGTAATACGGGAGCCAAAAAAATTAAGTGACCTGCCTAAGGTCGCACAGTTAATGGCAGGTCTCCTGTGATTTCTGGCACTTTCCATTATATCATGCCTTCTCACATGCAATGAAGCTTATCAAAATTAAATAAATAAAACTCAACATTTCAGGGGATTAGTATAATTCCATAATGTCTGGTATAATCAGTGTGCCATAAGCCATGGAGGTAACATTTAAAAAGCCACTGATTAAATTGAATGGATTTGCAAGTCTCATTGCAAATTAATTTTCTCTGCTTAAAATTGATTTGAATTTTGTAGTCACTGAAAATTAACTTTTTAATACTTTATGGATGATAAAGTTGACTTTAAATTATAGGAAAATTCATTGGTGATATGTAGATTGTTTTTATAAAACAACAGAAATTTTAGGTGTAAAAGAATATGATTTCTAGTATACTTTTCTTTCCCTGCTACAAGACAGTGACATTTAATTATTAAATCTTTTCTTCACATGCTTTCTATAGAGCAGATAGACATCCCTCTTTTGTTCTCCACTTCTGTAGCATGACTCTTAAATCTCTCTGATCTTCAGAATCAGTCTGTGGACTGTCTAAAAATGCAGATACTCAGCTATATCCACAAGCAGAACTTCAGAGAGACTTGTCAGATATCTGTTTTAAAAGCTCCCCTAGTGATTCTCCCAGTTGATCAAGTGTAAGAAACAGCTTTATAGCATTCTATAAAATATGTATCTGGAAATGTTTTAATATTAAAAGAAAATTCCAGCATATAAACACACACACATTCATTCTGTGAATAATGGATGATGACTGGAATAGTTATTAGGACACTAACATTTCAGTGCTGGTGAAAATAAGCTTGCAAACAAAAGCTGACTAAGATGCCCTTGACCATAAGATGTACAAATGTTTATATATACCTAAGAAAATTTATGTAGTTAAGAAAAAAATTACTAAGTAAGCCACCATGTCATCAGTCGTATAATAGCTTGTCATCCCGGCTTCCAGACGATAAAAATATGCGTTTTAAAATTGGTAATGTACAGTAAGTTCTCCTCTGATAATTAGGGTTTAATGATGTCTGTCAGGCTGAACTGGATATAACAGGGACATTAATTTCTAGGATACTAGAAGAAATAATTCTATCAGTGTTACTAAAACATCTATGTGAGTCTCACCTGCATCTATATCCAAGACTTTTCTGATAACGAAAATTCTACCCTGCTGAGCTTTAAGCTGCCACAATATCTTGGGGAACTTTGGATAAAATTGATGGTAAGATGAGTCCCTTTATTGATTGGTCTGGACTTTGATGCACGCCACACACAGAGAGACACACTTCTCAGAGAGGTCACTAAGAAGCAAAACATTAAAATTAAAGTATGCTAAAAACAAAGTGACTTTTCACAGGGGGTGTGCATTGATATCGGAGAATTTAACTTGAAAAGATTCATATTATCGTTGCTTAGACCATAATGGTAGGTGGATATCCTGTTAGGTGACTCACCTTGGTTCTTGTCTCTAACAGTAGATATGTTTTTAATACTAACATTTATCAGTTTTTCCTCTTAATGGGAGAGTAGTTATTTTAAAATACAGATTAATTTGTAGTCTACCAAGGTAAATCATTTCTTTTTCTATTCTTTCTCTTTTATATTCATTATGAGTATCATAATTTGGATTTACCTGACATTTTATTTCATAACTTTCCACATTTTTATATGGACACAATAGCCTTCCTTATTTATATTAATTTCCTACATTTCTACATTCCATTCTGATGCTCTTTCAACTCTGCCTCCCTCTATGCTGTTGGCATTTCTTAAATATATGTTATATTTATCATATATCCAATAAATTATTAGATTGTGCATTCTTCTTTATCATTGTGAATCTTTAATAAATTGCCTGAAGCATCTATCTGTGTAGTTTCATTGGGAGAATGTGGGCACTGCTGGTGCAGCTTGCATCGCACACTGTTGTCAGTGAAAAACAGGTAGAGGATTGACATGCTACTGGGCAGTGGTCATTTTCATGACCCTGGGTGCTCCTTTTCAATCAGGGTGTCCATTTTCATTATTCCTAAGGGGAGGCAGACTGCCTCTGTAGGTTTTGAAGTCCAAGATAGGGAGATGAACACAACTCAGCATGCATTTCTGCTTCTTACTACTGAACTACAAATATTGATGATCCCCAGTGCCCTAGCCCCAGCAATGCTTGGCTTCTCTACCTTTGTCTGTGGCCTATGAGAGCTCCCTTGAATACAGCCTGGCCCAGAATTTCACTGTTCAATTTGATTTCATCTGTTTCCCAGCATTCATGGATTCTGGTTTTCTGAGTTCTTTGTTTTATTTTCAAGAGTGGTTATATATTTATGCATGTTGTACATTTAGTTTAGAGGCTCAGTGAAGGAAGGTGGAATGTCAGTTTACTCTCATCTTTCCTCATTGCTTCATATTACAGGGAACTGCAGGGCCTACATCCTCTTGTCTACTTCTCAGTCACTTTGTTAATGGGAGGCACTGGCAAAAGATTGGCTGGCTGGCAGAGAGGAAAAGTCAGGTTATTTCTCCCTCTTCTCTCTGTTTCATTTAGTATCTTTAGCAATGACCCTGTTTTTTCCGTGGCTTCAACACCTACCATTCCCTACTTTTAGGGACCCAAGCCAAGGTTATGCCCATAACCTTATCATCCTGCACACTGAGCTCCATTACCAAAGCTTAGAAATAGTGGCTTCTTGCTGGTGTATATCTTATTTCACTAACTTCTCCATTTTCCTTCTGTAGAGGAAGGAAAATTTCCATCACGTGGTAACAAGTGTCAGTTTTATATTCCTTTCATTTAAAATACATAGAATGGCATGTTTTATTGATAGTCCCTAAATGATTCAGAGTGAAGGACTAAAGATTTTCTCAATCTTACATGTTGAAATAAACATCGAGAAGGGATAGTATATTTTATGAGCACAGTTTTAAGTGCGACCTAAAATCATCGAGGACACCATGAACGTATTCTCTGTTTTGAGTCCAAAACTTCCTCGCTCAGTGATTTGATAGAGCATTTGGGACAATTACACAGGCTTCTTTCCAGTGAGCCTTCACTCCTGCCTTAGTGATGGTGATTATTGTTTACCCCAGACTGTTCATTTCCATTTTGATATTTTCAACTTAGTCTGCATAAAAAAAAAAAAGTTTTCAACTTACTCTGTACCTGTTTCTGTCTTCAAAATGATTTTAATGTCACCTCCAGCCAGAGTTTGAGTTCAGTGAGTCACTTCTGTGCTGCCATATTTGGAATAAAATACATTGATTCAACCATCAAGAGCATTTTCCCTTACTACTCATCTTAATTGCTTTGTCTAATACTGTACCTGTGTTTGTTGCCTGTCTAACACAAGAAATCCAAGTTGCTGTATTTTCTTTCTCCAGAGAGAATTCCCTCCCTGCATTTTCTTATGGTAGGCAAGGAAGAGACACAGTCACACAGATTATAGTCGTACAAAGCCTTTACCCTCTCAAGAATCATCAGTAGCTCCTCCTCTGATTTACTCCTGGCTCTCAATTAATATTATGTATTGCTGTTGACCTCTAACAACGTGGTAACTAGGTGATTCCCCAAAGTCCCCAAAATTCCACGTGTACCTTTTGACCCCAAACGTAAGTACTAATAGTTGCTGTTAACCAAAAACTTTATCAATTACATAAAGAGTCAATTAACACATATTCTGTTTGTTCAATGTTATATACTTTATTCTTACAATAAAGTAATCTAGAGAAAAAAATGTTATTCTGAAAGTCATACACATTTACAGTTCTCTTCTATATCTATGCTATAAGAATGCATCATCTGTTTACATGAAAATCTGCCTATAAGTGGATCTGCAAAATTTAAACCTGGTTGTTCAAGGGTCAACTGTTTTTTAAATGGAATGATTCAACATTACCTATTAACTAGTTCAACATGATATTTTTTAACTAGAGGCTTTTGAATGATCCAACTTCTTTTTCTCATGAATATTAACATTTCTGAACTAAACACAAGGACTTTATGTCACTCAGGTGATGGGTTGTTTACAGGTATGTATAATTAAAGCAGATCTACTTCAAAGTGATCTTTCATATGTGGTACATTTGATACTATGAGTTAAATACTCTTTATAATTAAATACAGCAACTAACTTTTCAGTTTGCATGAAACGGAATTTCCTTCTCTAAATTTCAAAAACAACTTCAGATTTTTAAAAAGTCTCTGAGTAACTACAGTTTGATAGCTACCTAGAGGCTTTTAAAAAATAGTCTATGACAAAGCAGCTTCCAAACACAGAATTTTCCTTGAGTTTTAAGAGGCCCATCACTTCTTTGTGAAATCACCAAATCAAAAAAACTATTGGTTTATTCAGTTTAAAAAACACTTTGAAGATGGCTGAAGAGCTGCTAGAAGATAAAAGGAAAAGTTATTGCTCTTTGGGAACTTATGAAAGATGCTTCTTCATTCTGCACAATTTCATCCACCAGCATTTATCCACTTGTCTGGCTGAACAAGATAAATCATATGCATTATCACAAAGATTTGTTCTTATGAAAACTGTCATATGGGGGGGGGTGGATAAAATAGGGCACTGGGAAGAACGTGTGCCTTTATGACTAAGACCCTCTACCTAGGAAGTGGTCTCTGTACATCACTTCCGTGCGGTACTTACCAGCTTTCTGTCTGGAACTATGATTCTCAAGCTATCACCACAAATATGTGAAGGGCAAAATTGGCAGGCTGTGTAAGTACTTATGCTTCAGAAAACTCTTTTATTCTTGGCCAGACGGGATTCCACAGGGACAGTCAATGTGGGCACATTTAGCATCAGCTTTTAGTCCTGGCTCACTCCTTCCTGCCTGAGTTTCTGAGCCACATATGCTTTAATCATTCCAGCCCACTGATTCATTGAAAAATAAACACTGAGGTGATAATTAATTAGAAAGGCTGCCTATTTGTTTCCTACAAGTTAAGTGTTTCTTCCTGCCAGAGTTGGCTTTCAGGAAAGAGGTATGCAATGTCTTTATGTTTTGGTTTATACTGGTTCCTTTTTCATCATATTCTCCAAACTTTGATACCTGTGGCTTGATATTCATAATATTTTTGCTTGGATTTTCAACTTTTTCAAAACCCATATAACTTCCACAAACAGTCAAGACAAACCAGATGAAAGATTTCAACCACGTCCACTCACCAAACCAATTTGTTGCTGTTTTCTTAGGTTTTTGATTCCCCGTCTGTGTGGCTTGGTTTGTGTGAGGCCCAATTCAGAAATGGGTGGGAAAAATCTTGCCTAACTAAAGGAGTGTTAATCATTTCCACTTAATAGAGGGAACATTTTTATTGCTATTTAACTGATGGAATCTTTCCCCACGGCAAGAAACAATAACAAAATCCCTCCTACCTGCCTTGCTCCAAAGAATTCTAATCTGTCTGGGAAATAATCTTCCCCAAGAGATGTTTATTGAATGCCCTGGGGGAAGGGAGGAAAGGTAGTTTTTGGAAATAAGCATCATATCATGAAAAAGGAAGCCCTGAATTTGCACTCAGAGGATCTGGGTCACAGTTCTGGTCTGCCATGTAGATCAGCTGTGAACTTGAATAACAGTCGTGATTATTGAACATTTTACAATCATGTCTGAAAATGCCAATAATGTCACAATCATTATTAAACTCAGGTTTTCTAGATTAAAATGAAATAAAGCACAGAGAAGTTCAATGACCTGCTCAAGTACTAACAGCTAACAATTTGCAGAGCCAGAAACTAGCCCCAGGTTTTAGCTTTTCAGTCTCCAAAGCCAACTGTGATCTCCTTATATTATGATAAGTAATTTTCCTCTTTTGGGCTCAGTTTTGATTTATTTTAATCTGAAAAATAAGATGATTGGATTAAACCTTAAAAAATCCTTTGAACTTGCATCCCTATGATCCTATAATTGTGTCTAAGCCTTAAACTTGTAGAGATTATAGTTGGGTTCAGTTCAGCCCAAACAATGCTCATATTTATAAAATAAAGTTGGGGGCACTGGGTAGGACGCAGTATGAGATTAAGGGTCTGGTATTAATCTGGAAAAGTTTCCTGCCTAAATGGTTTTCATCTGGTACAGGCAGGAAGAGACATGATGTAGAGTGGTAGATGGGAGAAGGTCAACCCAGCTCAGAGGGTCTCAGGGAAACACTGGTGGGGAGGAGTCAAAGAGAGAGAACTTTAGTAGGTGTCTGACTCAATGACAGGCTCTGGGTCAAGCACCCTTTCTGAGGAAATTGAAAAGGGGCCCTTCTCTCAGTATTCTTACCTTCATGGGAATTCAGTAAACAATTATTGATTGACTGATTGGTTGAGGTGAATTGAACTGCAGAATTGCTTTGAAGCCCACAGTTATAAACTATTATTGAGAAACATGATTCAAATGCATGGAAAACCGTGAAAGAATGTTTCCATGTCTCAGAGTTTGCCAAAATATAGTTTCCTTTTTGCTGTTAATGTCGAGTCTTCACAATTAATTTTTTTTTAATTTCCATCAAGGAGATGTCTATTTTGTAGCTGTGTATAATTAATTTTTAGTAGTTTTCTTTTCAAAATCTTTAAAATGTTCCTGAATGTTGACAGTTGTAACTTTTCTAGTGCCCTAAAGGGAAAACGACATATTTATAAATACTGTTCTATTTTTTTTTCCCTGATAACCTGGATTGTCTATTAAGAAAGGAAATCCACAATCACAGGATCACCAGCTACAACATAAATAAACACAGTATGCAAATTCCAGTCCAGCTTTGTAGTATGAGCTCTTCATGTTATTTTCCTCTAACATAGTATTAATCATTTTCTCTGAAGAGTGATTTGAAAGATACAATCTTTAAACTTATAAAAACAATCATACCTACTATGTTCCAGGCATCTTTTGCTAGACCTTTTACACATATTATCTTTAATCATCAAAGCAATTCCTTAGGATTAGTGGAGATTTCAGGGCAAAGATTTCAGTAACATGCCCTAGGTGGCAAAGACACCACTGTTGTCAGTGGTCTGTTTGAGCTCAATCCCCTGCTACTTCTCTGCTTCTTACAAACAAGGTGCTGGACTAGAAGTGCCTGTGTTTGTTCTCTAACAAAAGTCATTGACATGATCTTTCGTAAATAATTCAGGATATCTTTAGATGACTTCTTTATGGAAGAGATTTGTAGGTATCATAAAACAATACCACTCCAAAACATTTCTCTCACTTTGACCTGCAAAGATTTCAATGTTGAAATTAATGGGTGAAACTGTAATGAAGGGGGATGGATAGTTGTTAAGAAAGGCTTGCCAGTGACCGAACTCACGCTGCAGATAGCTTTGTAGTGCTGAGACTTAACACCTTGCGCCACCAGGGAGATTCCCACATGGGGCAGCAGATCTCTCCTGACTTACCCGCTGCTCCCCTCAGCAGTGTATTTCAGTCAATCCGCCTGTTCAGAGTGCTCCCCACTCTGTCTCTGGTGAATCCTCTCATCCTCCACACCTCTGGCCTGCACCTTAGCTCTTGTATGCATAAATAAAAAATCTTAAAAAAAAAAAGTCTTGCCAGAAAGTTAACATTAATATTTAAATGGACCTCTTTGCTAAGAAACAGGCACATTTTGCAATGGGTGAGATACTTCTTATTCTCATACAGAATAACACTTGCCTTACAAGTGAGGTACAACTTTGCTCCAGGTCAATTCTGTTTATCCCAGAGATGAACAGTGGCAGTGGTTACTGCTAATATCAAGCCCACTGCATTTAAACATGTACCCTTATGTGCACATAAACATATACGTAACGTATTTTAGATCGTTCTCAGTTGACAAGTTTTTAATTCACATTCACAATTTGACTTTCTAAGAAAAACCTAGTCATCTGAATTCTCTAATTCTCTAAGTTATGTAAGTTAAGTAGGTCTAAATACTAGTTTGCCCTTTTCAAAAATTCATATAATAAGAAATTTATGGAGTGGATTTGTCTTCTATCTCATCTTAAGGGAAGGAACAAGAGGACTCAGAAATCATAATAATGTGTTTATTTCACGTTATTGAAGAAAAACTATAGATGCTGTGGGGAAAGTCAGCATCAACCCAAACTAAGACAACCGAAAGTGAGCAGCATTCTGAGGAAGTTAGGGGAATATGTAGAACAATCTTCTTGAGCTTAGGATTTTGATTCCATTGTACTTCTTTAGGTATCATGACACTCTGAATCTGTGTCTCTGTGAAAGTTGTTTCCTTTGTTCTTAAAGCTGAAGCTAGGTGTGTAAATACTAGAAATGAGGCAGAAGAGGTAAACAGATGTGGTTGGTCGAGGAGATCAGGGCTTAATCACAAGCAGATTTTTCAAGCCAAAATAAATGTGTCAAATAAGAAATGTTTTTTGGTAAAGGCCACCAACTTGATTCTTCCCCCAGGCACTCAAGAAGCCTCAGCTACAAAGCTGCTGGGGAAGTTTTAGTGTTTAGAGACTGAGTAGCATTAGTCTGTAGGTAGTATTTAGATCAATAACAGTACGAAAATAATCACACCAAAAGGCTTCTTTGGTTGACCTAGGATTTCTTTTATTCGGGCACTTACTCTAGCTACTAAAATAGTGAATCTGTTGTTCAAAGTAGAAAAAAGTCATTGTTTTGTTTATATTATGTCTTCATAATTAATACCTTGTCTTCTTCCTATAGTACCATTAATAAATATGCTTTGCATTTCTTTCTTTCTTTCTTTCTTTTTTTTTTGGTAAATTTTTGAATGATGGTAAACTTTGAATAAGACAACTTTCAAATTTCTTGAGCTGTCGTGGACTTTTCACTTCTTTGTTTTCCAATTTCTCCTTTTTCTTGCCTTTCTAAAACATAAGACACAAAATTGTGGCTTGGGGATTTTTTTTGTTTTCTAATTGCAAATTTAGTTAGCAACTATTTCATTTATATACAATCCTTGGATGTCATCTTACAGCCATTTTTTCTCAAAGGGTTGGCAAGTAGGTGGGAGACTGACACACCAAACATCGAATGCCTTTAGCCTTTCTTCCAGGGGAAAAACATGCCCACCACGGTTACTCCTGCTAGTTCATTAAGGAACCTCATGATCAATAATATTATTTTGATAACAACCCACGGAGGTAATCTGTGTACCATGAACTACTGGTTTGTATTCTAAAAATTTTAATATACATTGTCTTCATGTTTTAAACGCATCCTAACAGACTTGCCTAGTTATTGCAATGGACCATCTCTAGAATATAATTCACATTTATAGGCATAACTGCTATAAGTATCTGATACTTGAATTATCATAAATCTCCATCAGGAATATTATCTTTTATTACAAATTAAAAACCAAACTTTCATTTTCTGGTGCTGGATTGTGTATCACACAATCAAACCCAATAGATGTGATCTTTTATTGCTACAAATTTTAAAAATAAAAATAATAATATCTTTATGTCACTACATATATGTTAATTCCATAAATGTGATTTAAGTCCTGCTTCAGTATAAAAAATATGTAGAACAGAATTCTCTTCAAAGACAGCATTGAAATTTTTCAAAAAAACTCCACAGATACTTGTGATTAAAAATACAAGTAACACTTCATTTTTTTGCATGTGGCTGTCCAGTTTTCCCAGCACCATTTATTGAATAGACTGTCCTTGTTCCACTGCATTTTCTTTGCTCCTTTGTCAAAGATTAGTTGTTCATAGATATGTGGCTTTAATTCGGGGTATTCTATTCGGTTCCATTGGTCTTTCTGTCTGTTTTTGTT